>JAAALK010000289.1:5979376-6093933 GCA_019279435.1 Zizania palustris | reverse complement strand
ATCAGGTTCATAACAAACTGAAAAGTCTCAATCCTTAGACTCCAAGAAGAAAACCACGAGAATCGAGAAAAATCGTCAACGATCACAAGCGTGTACCACTTCCCACCGACTGAGCGTACCCGAGCTGGACCAACAGTGTCCATGTGTAACAGCTCTCCCGGGTACGAAGTCATCACCTGAGTCATAGGTGAGTGAGAAGCGGCAACCATTTTCCCGTGACGACAAGGATGGTAAACTAGATCCTTCTCCATCTTAAGCTTAGGCAATCCTCGAATGAGGTCCATAGAGCTCAATCTGACTAGCAGATCAAAGCTCAAATGGCCTAACCTCCTATGCCACTTCCAGAGCTCAGAGGAGGATTCAGCAATTAAACAGCGAGAAGGGCCAAAATAACTAGAGAAGTCAATCCGAAAAACCTTACCGAAGAGTAAAATCTAGCAAACCAAAGACCCTCTAGAATCAATCACAGAAGACATGCCCTTCTTAAAACGAACCTCCAAACCATTCTCAAGAAGTTGCGAAACAGAAATCAAATTGAAGTTCAAATTCCCAACCAAAGCAACATTCTTCAAAGAGAATGGTCGAAGATGTGAATTGAGCCAATGTCGTGTACCTTCCCTTGACCACTGTTCCCGAAGGTGATGCATTTCTTGGAGCTCGGGGAGAGAGACTGGAGACCCATCTGCGATGTCCCGTCATGTGGCGAGAGCATCCTGAATCCATGATCCACACGTCCTCCAGTCCTCGATCCTGCACAGTCAGTGGTCATAAGAAGGAAAGTAAAAGGAATCATAAGAGTCTAGACCAAAGCGCGGCTCAAAGCGTGGTCCTCGGTTCTACCTAAAGTCTCTGCCATGAGGTCTAGAGCCGTATCCAAAACGACCTGGAGTTCTACCGGAGCGAACACCACCCTCCGGAGCACGGGTATGAAAGCCATCTCCTCTACCACCACCTACACGACGCGGTCTGGCCTCTAGCCTCTCCCTGCATCGAGAAACTCTCAGTCTACCACCCTACTGATAGAACTGCTCTTGCCCACCATGAGCCCTCTCTACTCTCTCAACCCGCTTCCTCCTGAAGCAAAACTCCTCAAGATGCTCATCTCTCTGACAATACTCACAGTGGTAGGTGGGCTTCTTGGGATGTGGTTGAGGCTTAGGGTTCTTGGCTTGTGGTGTTGGGTGTAGACTCTTTGGTGTGAGAGGGTCCAGGTAGAGCGTCTAGAGAAGTGTGGAAATGTTTGGGCTTTGGGACCCAGATGGGCTTCTTTGGTGGAGCTTTAGGTTGTTCTTGAAACACTCCATTCTTGGGATGACTAGCTTGGAAAGACTCAGTGGAGTGAGTCTTGGGATATCTCTGTTCAGGAGTCATATTACTCCACTCCACTGCTCGGCTAATTGCACTCTCAAAATCAGCCTTGGTATAGGTGTAGCCTACCCCAAACCTATCCTGCCTCTTAAACTGTTGGATCATCATGCCAAGTTGTGCTCTCTGGCACTCAACTAACTCAGGATCTGACGGAGGTAAAAGTTCTCATTCTGAACATCAGCTAGCTCCTCTCTCAAGGAAGCTAGTACCTCCACCTGAGACAAGCAGGTCTCACACTCTCTATCAAATTGGACAGACTTCTTAGCTTTCAGTTTGATCAACTCCAATCTAAGAGATAAGCAGTTCTCACAAACAGTGGGTGGAATTGACAATGTCTCAAGCTCTAGCCTAGTCTGCTCTAGTTCAACTCTGAATCTCTCCAACTCGCCTAATTTCTCATCACCCTTGGCTTTCAGCTCAGCTAAACTAGCTAGATGGGATGGGCAGTCACATAGGGCACGACGACAGTGGCATGAGCATCTTTTAGCTCCAGCTGAATGCTCTCAAGCTCAGTGGCCAAAGCGTCCCTCTCATCTACCCTCTCTATGTACCTGGACTTCAGAGTCGTCAGGTCACATAGTAACACCTCACAATTTGGGCACTCACTGCTACCACCCAAGCAAGGGGAAGAAGATAGACTCTCAATCCTGTCGTTGGCCATGGCAAGCTCACTCTCAAGCTCATCTATCCTTTTCTTAGCCCCTCTAAGCAGTTTTTTCCCCCGATACCTCAACTCCTAATGGTTCTCTTCAAGTAAATCAACGACTTCTTGTTCATAGGAAGATACCTTTTCATCGTCGTCATCGTCGGAGTTGTCGGGGGAGCCCTTCTCTTCCTTATCCCTAAGAGACATTGAGCAGCAGCTCTTGCGGGATCTTCGGCGGTGATGAGCGGCTCTTCGGCCTGTCCCTGAAGGCCATGAAGTAGAGGCCTGCCGGATCATCCTTGTCCTTCCCCTTCCTGATCATGATCTCCTCATCGCTTGAGCTTGATGAAGAGGAAGAAAACGAAGACCGCTTGGAGTAGATTCTCTCTATCTTGGCGAAGAAGGTCTTGTCTCGCTTCTTGTTCTCACGCCGGTAGTCCTTCAGGGCCTTTCGGAAGAATCTTGTCTTGGGCTTGCCCTTGGTGAAGGAAGAGCTGTCGTGCTTGCCGGAGTCGTAGGAACCACCACCGGTACCCTTCTTGTGACCATTGCGCTTGGGGCAGTCGGCGATGAAATGACCTAGATCACCACACTCAAAGCATCCAGATTTGTGCCGTGTCTTTGAACATTCGCTTATCATAGACACGATGCACCCGGTTGTTAAACAGACACAGATCATCATCTCCTAGCGACTCAAGCTGGTCTTCAGTGAGAGACATCAAGGAGAACCCAAGACAGCTCATAGATGAGGAGTTAGCAGAAGGTGTAGCAAGGGCCAGGGTTTTTTATCCAGAGCCAGTGAGATTTGATCTCAACTGGATATCAACCTCTGTGGCCTTGAGCTTGCTGAACAGCTCTGAAATTGTCAAGGTATCATAAGAGATGCTCTCAATGATAGAGGATACCTTGATCTCCCAGATCTTAGGGTCCAAGGTCTGAGAACCTTGAGCGCCTACTCATGATCTGAGACCAGCTGAACTCCCTCAGCCTTGTTGGCCCGAAGCTTGTTGATGATCGATTGAAAACGACCAAACAAGGCTTCAACAGATTTACCCCGCTTCTGTGTGAAATTTCATATTCATGCCGGTAGGTCTGATAGAGATGAGCCTTGACCTAGGTTGTCCCCTCATGGTGTGCCTGGAGGGTAGCCCAGATCTCTCTAGCAGTGGTGAGATGGCTCACACGCTCAAATTCAGTGGGACCTAAACCAGAAAACAGAATGTTCACCGCTTTGTTGTTGTTATGATGATGGACGATTATATCAGGAGATGTACGCTCAGCAACAAGCAATATGGTGAAAGTAGCGTGAACACAAATGTCCCAAATGTCCGAGCTCTCTCTCATGAGATTGGCTCGCATGCGAGTCTTCCAATAAGTATAGCCAAAAGCTTCCAAGGACGGGACCTTTCCAGAAGAAGTCATGATCACTACCTGGGTTTAGAACCGATTAAGGTATGGAAAAACCCTAACCGGACTCTGATACCACTTGTAGGACAAAAAGTAGTGACCAGAGGGGGTGAATGGGTGCCTAAAAAATTCTTTCGAATCAATGGCCTGCTCCCAACACCCAACGCACCTCAACAGACTTAGCAGGGAAAAGTAAATAGATCAACAGAGCCTAAAATGATATAGCCTAAAAACGATCGGTGTCTCAAACAAAGAGACACCAACATAGTGCTTAAAAGCAGATGAAAATAACTCACGCATCACAAACATCCTCATACAAACTTCCATTAAATCAGAGCAAAGATATCTGGCGCATAAAACTATCCATGGTGCACTGACATTTAATCCCATTCAAAAACCGACACAAATTAAGGTCTAATGAGTAGCACCATTTTTAATACATCTAATCAGAACAAAGAATAAATCACTAAATAAGCAACATATTTAACTTAGATTAGATGATGAACAATACTGGAATAGATGAATTAAAGTGCTAGATTTTTCTGAACAAAAATACTGCAGATGCTGGAAAATCAAAACGTGAACGCATGCTACAGTAACTTCTTACCTCGATTTGCGTGCGCTTGGATTTCGTCGCACCCGCTGCCGTGAATCAATCACCCGCTGCCTTCACGCTGAAGATTCCGCTCCGTTCCCACGCCGACTGCTCACGCGCTGCTGATGGCTTTCTCTCCACCGTAGAAGATCCGCACGCATGGGCTGGCTTGCCGTGCGCAACAGCGCAGCTGCAGGACTCCAGGCTCCTCCGCCTCGTCACCCGTGCGAGATCACAGTGCAGCACACAAGCTAGCTAGGCTAATGGCAGGGCTAGCACGTCGCGTGCTACAGCCCGTGGCCAGGCTTCAGCTCCCGTGCGCCAGCAAGATTTCGACGGAGAAAAACAAAGCCCCGGTGAGAAAAACGATTGTTGTGGCGACCGATTTTTCAGCTAAGTGAACACCGGCGGCGGCAGAAGAGCACTCGAAAAATGACCCAAATTTTGGAATTGGTAAAGTGTATTCTGAAAAGGGTAACCCTAACCCTAGGGTATAGGGGCCTATTTATAGGCAGCCCAATAAATGGGAAATGCAAAAATACCTTTAGGGTTTTTACAGACGCGGGAATAAAAATGGAAAAAACCGAAATGCCCTTAGGATTTTTTACAGACTCGACTGATAGACTATGGGCCTAAAGGCAAAATAGTAAAAACCTAAATAAAGATAACTGGTCCTGATGCGGAGCTTTCGTAGCAGCTATGGCTTCGCCTCAGAACGGTCAGATCCGAGATCAGCGATCAGTTTTACGCCGAAACTAACAAAGCATCCACCGTATTCGCACCGGGTACCTGAATTGGGCCGGCCCGATTCCACAGCTCCCTCAGCCTGGCAATCGCTCACCGCCCGTGTACCTGAGTCAATCCCGGTCAACAACCCAGTGGATCCTCTGCTGCTCCTAGCCCATGTACCCGGATTGGGCCAGCCTGACTTCGCGGCCCCTCTGCCCGATAGTCGCTCACTGGCCGTGTACCTGAGTCACATGCGGCCCAGACACAACAAGTCTTTCTTCTCTTCATATCCTCTTTGACTTTCGTTGATAATCACTCATCACATCTAGAGCCATGAGGTCCATGCTCTTCAACATGGCTCCTCACAGGAGCCCCGCCGTTCGGAGCTCCCGCATCTTGAAGCCCCCACCACCCGAAGAAGAGTAACGCATCGTTCCCGTCGGCGCTGTCTCTGCTTCTCGAAGCCCCCTCCACTTGGATCCCCACCGCTCGGAGCCCACCACCACCCAGAGCCGAGCCCCCCCCCCCGTCGCCCGAAGCGGAGCCCCCGTCACCCGAAGCTGAGCCCACCGCCGTCTGTAGCTCAGAGCCGCCTCTCCCAAAATGGAGCCCCCGTCGTCCGCAGCTGAGAGACGCCTCGCCCAAAGCTATAGATGGCAATATTCAAACAATAATTTCAATAGCATTAATCCTCTGCAAACTCTCTAGAATTATGGACGTTAATGAAATAAATCATTTATTATGCATGCACATGCATTGGACCTGAATTGCAACACTTGCAACATTTCCATACAACAGACCGAAACAACTGTTTTGTATATACGGCGTGTTCCTGTGCATTAATTAAGAAATACAATATGGAAAGTCAATGATGAATTGAATTAAGGAATAAATTATGAAAGTTAACAAAAACGTGAAACTTATATGTATATATAGAACCCAAATTATATTTTGGTAGACATATATGTATTAATTATAGGTGCACGCCATGTAAAGCAAAATTTTACATATATACATGTGCCCACACATTTAAGTAATAAAATATAAGGAACGTAAATAAAACTTTCTATGTGGTATGTCTGTAAATTTTAAAAAGACATGAAAAATGTGAAACTTATATGTGATATATGGCACCCAAATATACTTGCCATGCATAAGTCGCTATTAATTATAGTTGTATGGCAAGTCTGAATTTGCATGGCATTATTATGAAATATTAAACAACATATGGGAGGAAAATAATTTTATACCCGTTATATTTGTAATTTTCAAGAAAAAACTAAGGATAGCTATATAAGGTAATTAACATAGACGTCCTGTATAGCATGCAAAGATGACTCCTATTGATTTCACTTTCTTTTTAATTAATAAGTTGTGCATAGTCCATGTGTGATAACCAAACCATCTAATCACACTACGTTTTTGAGCTTTTTCTTCCATGTGATGTTGCCATTGCATGCATGCAAATGATGGTTGCACGTGAGAGGGGAGCTTGGTTTTAGGAATGCATGCATGCAAAAGATTGAATGACTTAAATAAAAGGCAGCGTAGCTACGCTATAGATGGCAGGTGAAGCAAATAAATAATAGTCGTGATCAATAGACTCCATGCAAGGCAAGAATCTCCATGCAAGGCAAGGAGTGTAATCAGGCAATAAGTGAGAGATGAACGGTCCAAATCTTTCCAAATAGTATGAGTACAAAATAAATAGTTAAGATTAATTAGATGAGTGCAGACGAGAGATGTGAAAAGCAACTAAATTAAATGAGAAAGAAATCAAAGCAACAATTAAATTGAAGATTACCAAATTTCTATCTGTTTTCCTTGTTGATAAATTGATTCAACACAAAAAAGAAGCTCATCCGCTCATATCCACAATTAGACCATATCGCATATTATACTGATCTCAGCTAAAAGTTTCAGAGGAGAGAAATAAAATGAGCAAAAAATCTAATGTAATAGCAATCCTTTCCCGGCCGACATCCACCACGAAAAGTTGACGCGGACGCTGCCATTATTGGCGCACCTGCAGTAGGACTGCCACGACCGCGGCCTCGCCGCACCCCTTGTGCCTTGGCACCCCGAGATGCTCGGTCGACGTTGACATCCCCGCCTCCTCCTCTTCTTTCTCGCTGAAGTGTGTCTGGGTGTCGAGCGCCAACTACAGCTTGCCGTGCAGCGTGTTGGCGCCGGCCTCGTTGGACAGCATGAGCCCCTGCCGCCCGGAGCCCGGGAGACGAGCCACTGTAGCCCCCATCGCTCGTAGTCACCTGGAGCCCTGCCGCACGAAGCCTTCATGCGTTGTGCGAGGCGGGTGAGAGAGAAGGAGAAGGACAAATATAGAAATGGAAATAGGATGGCAGGTTACCAAATAGATGACAGATGAACCAAATAAATGGTAGGTAAGCCAAATAGACGACAATCGTGATTACTCATGCAAGGCAAGAATTTTCATGCAAGGCAAAGGGAGTAATGAGACAACACGTGAGAGAATGTTTCCTTAAGAAAAAAATAAATGAGGATGAACGGTTCAGATGCTCTAAATGATGACAGATGAGAGATAGATGATTCAGATGCTCCAATGATGACAGATGAGAGACGAGCAGTCCCAGATACTCCCAATGATGACAGACGAGAGATGGGACGACCCAGATGCTCTCAATGATGAAAAAGCCTAAACTCTTTATATAGTAGGGTAGAATAATATAATTGTTTTTATTTTCAAATCCAGCTCATTTATTATCTTTTAGTTTTTTATGATGTCGTTAATTAGGGATCAAATATCTTGTAGAAGATCAAATTGTCGCCATTAAATGTGCACATAAACAAACTGGCAAAGATTGTATCTTTGCCTGACCATATCTTATAGAATATTGAAGTCCAATGAGAATAAATGGAAAAAATAGTAATGAGAAATTCTTAAATGTGTCGGGATCAATATATATAATTGTGCTCTTTGCTTGTATGGCTCACGTGTCAAGTGCTTATGTTCTTTGCCTTGTATGGTTGCTCTTGCCATACATGCTACCTATGTGAAACTTTTAATGCTGATCATGTATTGTCGTGCTATAATTTAGGAAATTGATCATTTGCCAAAAAAAAAATATAGGCTTCGATCATTTGCCACCGTAAAGCGAACGGGGCTCTGGAGGCGATGAGGTGGGTCCGGGCAGCGGCTTCAGCGAACGGGCTCTGGGAGGCGGGGGGGGGGGCGACGGGGCTCCCGGTTGTGGCAGGGATGAAGAATTTTTCAAGTTAAAATATATTTATTATTTTGTTATATTTACTGTTTTCGTAGCCAGGCCGACTATTAGTAACCAATAAAAGATCGCGAGAATTTATACAATAAAATCTAATTTTACTCTTCGCGCACCCGGACCTGTGCCCGCTTCATTATCATCACCGCCGTCTCAGGTCGTCGTGGGCGGAGCGCATGATGGGACAGCGGGACAGCTGCGCCACTGGCCCACTGCATCAGCGTCCGGTCGTTTCACACGCTACCGCCCTTCCAGCCTTCAGCCAGCGACCTGTTTTCGGCTCACCCTTCCAATTCCAAACCCGACGTAAAGCACGCGGCCCCTACGCCGTCTCCTACCCCTGCCCTGTGCGGCAATACGACGGAATCCCTCTCATCCACGTCTCTCCCCACCCCGCCACGCCGCGCCACTACCATTGATGTCTCCTCTCTCGCCGCCGCGCTCCCCTCTCTCGTCGCGCCGACCATGAACCTGAAGCCTCGCCTCGCGTTCCCTCTCCATCCCTTCTCCGCACGCGGCGGCGGCGCCCATCCCGCGGCTCCGTCGCCGTCGGTTGCGCCCACTCGAACGTGCCCCCACCGGCCCCTACGGCGCGCCGCCGATGAGGAGGATCAGGGAGAGGACGCCGACCCGCGCCTCCGCCTCCACAGACTCGCCGAGGAGTTCCGCGCGGTCCCGGAAGCAGGCCGCGCGCGCCGCCTGCTCGCCTACGCGGCCGCGCTCCCGCGGCTGGGCGACGCGGACCGCGTCGCGGCGAATCGCGTCATGGGTTGCGTCGCGCAGGTGTGGCTCGTGGGAAGGTGCGACGGCGCTGGCCGGATGAGGTTCGCGGCTGACTCCGACTCGGAGCTCTCGCGCGGGTACTGCGCCTGCCTCATCTCCGCGCTAGACGGCGCTCACCCAGATGAGGTGCTCGACGTGGACCCCGCCGATCTGGCGCCGCTCGGGGGTCGCCGCTGGGACGCGGTTCGCGGGCCAGCACATGGCACAACGTGCTCGTCGGCATGCAAAAGCGTGCGCGGGCGGCTATCGCGGTGCGTGAGGGAAGGTCCCCTCGGGGTCGTTCCCGTCGCTGTCATCGGCCGCGACGGCACCGTCCGCGCTCAGGGTAGCTATGCCGAGGCCCAGGTGAGTTCACCTCCTTTGCAGTTTTGCTTATTCTCGTTCCGTTGCCTCGACTGATTAAATTATCAGTTCTTAGTCTTATTATTTCTCTGATTGAAATGATTGAAAAGATGTGGTTTCCTCTAAAAATTGAAAAGTAGTATATCTTTGATTTTGTGCTTTGTCCAAAATATGGCTAAAAATGTAGTGCCTCTGCTTAGATATATCTGACCTAGAGAATCTACCAAAGTTGGATGCTGATTTCCATTTTCCACAAAAGTTTGCACCGGAACAAACAAGGGTTTTTTCTACTGGTCCGTGTATTTTCCCTTTTATAATAGAGAGATTCATCCCACACATAAGTTGTGGAATTTGTTCTTTTGTTTTATATTAGTGTATGACATGGGGCCCTTAGGCTCAGTTGTTAAACACACGAAACGTGGCAAAAAAGTAAACACCACTCACAATTTTGTGGCATAAGAGCAAAAATCCTTTATAATAGGGTTAATTATTTTATAATAGGGTTAATTTTTTTTCTGAAACACTAGATATAACATTAATATTCACATATTTCTTTTCTATGTCATTACAATTCTCAGATACACCCTGCATCGCAATGATGCAGGCCATTTTTGTACAAGCGCAGCTACTACGGACCCACCTTCGTAGTGCGAGAAATTTGCAAATATAGCACTCCCTTCCGTGGGCTTCGCAAGAATGGAACCCCAACGTTGGCAATTGCAGATATAGCATTATAATAGTGGGGAGTTTGAACATATGGTATTGCTCTCCACTAAACTGGTTTTTTGAGGTCTTCTACCGGTTTTGCCCTTGCTTCTACAACAGCTTACCGCATCCCTGACAACCTTCTCTCCCATTCGTCCCGACCGGAGTTCGCTCCCACATCGTACAGTGCACCGCCGCCCTCCGCCCCGGCGCGCTCCGCCGTCGACCTCCGCCGCCATCCTCCGCCTGCCCCTCGCCCCCGTGCCCTCCGCCGCCGACCTCCCCCCCCGCGCGCTCCGCCGCCGCCCTCCGCCGCCGAGAGCACGGCCAAGGCGCCAAAGTGCGAGGTGCATCCATCTTCGCGTTTCTGCTCGCCAAGAACGACCCACTCACCTGCATCAAGCTATCCTGCGTTCATCTCACTGTGTGCACTGCCTCTGCTGGTACTCTAGCTATCAATTTAGACTATACTTCTGAAGATATTATGACATTATCATTCAGTAGTTCAGGAAAAAAAAATCGATTTGTTAGTTGCCATTGCTGATCAAGATATCATCGAGCTCTTGTTAATGGCAGGCGTGAGCCCGTCAGTGATCGGTGCTTTCGGCGGCTTGTCAGCGCTGGTGGGGATCCTCGCCATGTTCATGACGGCAAGCCTCGTTCGGGAGCTCGACATTCTCAAGGTTCCGTCTCCTTTTCCTGCCAGTTCTGATCGAAGCAGGATAGGACAGGAGAGCCGAAGAGGTCTCACGCTAGTTGTGGACTTGTGGCTGCAAGCCGGAGTGGCCGGGTTGATCGCCCAGAGCACGTTGCTCGGTGCGGTGGTCGTCGTCTACCTCACTGCGCCGTCTCAATGCGAGGCGCCCTCTTCGGCTTCCTCGGATTGATCGTAAGATTATTGGCGAATGTTGCAAGAATTTATTACCATTTACCCTTCAAGAAAAAAATCGCTGCTTGAATTCGATCGCGCAATGCATGCGTGGTTTGAAGGTGGCGTCGAGGCTGGGGCACATGGCGTACAGTGCGATCGGGCTGCAGGTGGTGCAAATGGGGAACCCGGCGGGCAAGGCCAAGCTGATCGGCACCACGGAGATCGCCGTCGCCAGCCTCGCGGAGCTCGCCATGGCGGCGGTGGCGGAGCGGGCGGGGGCGGAGGGCGGCGGCAGAGCGCGCGGGGGCGGAGGGCGGCGGCGGAGGGCACGGGGGCGAGGGGCGGGGCGGAGGACGGCGACGGAGCGCGCCGGGGCGGAGGGCGGCGATGCACTGTACAATGTGGGAGTGAACTCCGGTCGGGACGAATGGGAGAGAAGGTTCTCAGCGATTCGGGATGCGGTAGCTGTTGTAGAAGCAAGGGCAAAACTGGTAGAAGACCTCAAAAAACAGTTTAGTGGAGAGCAATGCCATATATTCAAACGCCCCACTATTATAATGTTATATCTGCAATTGCCAACGTTGGGGTGCCGTTCTTGCAAAGCCCACCGAAGGGAGTGCCATATTTGCAAATTTCTCTCGTAGTGCGGTGCGCGCCAACACATACCTGCCCTCCTCTGTTCCTAGTGCGTGCGCACCAGCAAGTACCTGAGCTCAGCCCGCACGTGTCCATCGTCGACGTCATGGACACCACACCGATGGGGCGCTCTTCCTCGCCGCTGACGCATATGGCGCAAAACCACTGGTGTGGGAGCAGGGGCTTGCCGCAGACTCCCTAGACTCGTAAGGCGAGGGGTGCTCCTCCTTCTAGATGAAGGCGAGCAGAGGCTTGTGGACTCGTAAGGCAACCACCTGCAGATGGCGACGACTTGTGGGTTCGACGCTCACACCATCACGGCGTTGACATCAGCGAGTGGAAGCCTGCGGTTCTTGGCTTTGGTCCATCTTTGGCTTTGGTCCATCTTTGAGCTAGTTGCAGACTTGCTGGTTGCAACCACGTGATCGGTGGCCTATGCTTCGCGGCCAAGCATCACTTGACCCCGCGCGAGCCCCGCCCCGCCCCGCCCAGCACCACGCCGAGCGCGATCCCACCGGAGGGAGTGACCTCTCCAACCTGTCTCACCTCAACATATTCTTCCACACTCATCAGATCAATCCCATCTTTTCCGTTGCTGCAGCAGTTTGACCCAATTGCATTCATGGGCAATCTACACTTCCTTTTGGTGAGAGCTTGCCATATTTCAATTTGTTTCAGGGTGCTGCTGTTTGTTGGAGAGAAATCGCAAGAAACAAAATTTTTGGGGCTAAAATTCAGATATGGACAGAACACTCAGGACTGAAAACAGCACTATTCTCCCTCTCATTTCTCACCCCTCAAACAAGGCTGGTTGGGGGTTACATATAGGATATAAGACTTGCAGGCTGCAGCTCAAGAAGCTCAAAAGCATAAAGCAAAAGTAGAAGATGCTAAAGCACTAAAGCTGAAATGATGACACCACATATGCCAAACAGCACATATGCCAAAATTGACTGCACCCCCTAACACAATACTTATCCTCTCACTGTTTACTGCTTGGATTTGTTTATTGCTAGACTGGATTCTTGTTTCTCCATTTGCTTGTAGCTGCAATTATGCCAAACCATGCCCAACTTAGCGGTGCGGTGGCGACCACCCCGAGCGGTGTGGCAGAGATATCCATGAGCTACGTGGTAGCAGCATCCGAGAGCTGAACTCGGTGCTGGGCTTACAAGGACAGCTGCTTGCAGGCATGTTGGACACATAATGTGGCTCAGGACTGCCTCCCAATCTCTAAGTGTTTGGTGAGCACGCGAGGAATCAGGAGCCAGAAGAAGAATGTTTGGGGGCAGTAGGGCAATACGAAATGTTGGCTGCCTGCAGGTGGGCCCGTAGTCGCCACGTGTACAAATGTCATACGGGGGTGCATCCGAGAATAGTAGTGGCATTGAAGGAAATATTGTATATTAATGGTATATCTGGTGTTTCGGGGAATACGGTGGCATAAAAGCAATGAACCTTTTATAATGACAAGTGACTTGTGGTAATAGCATATGGATGGTCAAGAACAGAGGGTTAGGTGTCAACCTAATAATGTCAGTATCACCTCGTTCCCTTTTCCACTTGTGTGACCATATTGGCGGGTTGCTTTAGGAATTTAGCTAATTAGCTGCTTGAAATGTGTGATCATTTGGGGGAAATGAAGGCTATATTTCCTGGAACGTAAACTGTAGAAATCACAGAAGATGGCATAACTTTTGTGCAAAGATAAGTACATGATAAATAATCCCTAAAAGTAAACTTTATTTTAGAGTAATTCACTCATTACTCTGCTTGATCTCTTGCTGTACTTTTGAATGGGCCACAAAGCTAACTACACCATTCGAATGGGCCAGAAGGACTACATCAGCTGAATGGACCAGAAGGCCAACAGTTCTTTTCTTTTCTTGTTCTTTCTCTAGTTTCTAGTACTGTGCTATATCCCACCTCATTCTCCCTATTACCAGGGTTTTAGGGCTGTGGGGTAGCCGGGTAGGACAAAAGTTGGCTGTGGGGTAGCCGGGTAAGACAAAAGTTGTTCTCCGTTTTCTACTTTAACAGTAGAGAGATGCATAATTTCTCCACCTTACAGTATATCCTTTCCAGAGGACTACAATCTTGCATTGTATGCTTCACCAAATCCTGCCGGCATTGACAATATCATTAGAAAATAAAATTTTGAACTACCTTTAGAGCACTGATAAATTGGTTCCTTTTAGATTTAGAGCATAGTTGTCATGGCATCGCCTAATCATTGATTAGGCGACGATTAGGCGTCTGAGTGGTCCTCAGCCGATGCCACGACGGATGACTCGCCATATCGGAGTGTGGCGTCCGCTTCACGTGATATGGTGTCCGCCTCAAGGGATTAGGTGTTGTGCGGACACCAAAAAGCTCCACCAGGACGCCAGATGGTGGCGGCGATGGAGTGTTGATGGAGAGTCGAAGCCCGCCGCTTGGATCCGTTCCTCGACCGTCGGATCCACGTGTTCGCCGCTAGATCCGTGCCCTGGCCACCAGATCCATGCCTCGGCCGTCGGATCTGCGCCCTGGTTGCCAGATCCATGCGTCCGCGCGTTGGGACTGCACGCCATTCATGGGGGTCGGCCTGAGAATACGAGAGCAGAGAAGGACGCAGACTGCAGAGAGCCAAAGAAAGAGGAGGCAGAGAGCCAGAGAGAGAGGAGGCAGAAAGCTAGAGAGAGAGGAGGCGTGTAGAGTGGACTACTATTGGAGAGAGAAAAGATGGAGAGAGATGGACTGCAAAAAAAGCTTGTCTTGTGTCAAGTGAGAAGTGTCAGCAAGAGTAAATGCTGGCACGATTTATCTTATTATTATATTAACTTATTGATTAATCTTCCAATTAACAGATTAATCTCTAATCCTGGGCTAATCATTGATTTTTCTAACACTAAGTATTAGTGACTTGCAAACATTAATCTTGCTTGTAGCTATGTAGATTGTAGTATTAATGACCTAAGTAGTATCAAGTGATAATGAATTGATGATGTTAAATTTGCAATTGAGCAATACTATTGTACTGTTCTCACTTCATTTATGTGAAGTGAGTATGGCGTCGCCTCGCCACACGCCATACTCGCCTAAAAGGTGTGAAGGTGGTCTGACGCCTTGCCTCGCCGCTTCACCGTAACAACTGTGATTTAGAGACTTTTTGCTGGACTATGACATATCTTGACATGTTATTTGATGTTATGAAAAGTAGCTCAGCTTCTTATTAGTTTTTTATTCACAATTTCTACCGTATCATTGTGAAGTTATGTATTTTTAAGGATATTGTTAAAGGCGAACTTGTAGTCTTGTTTCTACAAGTTTGGAAAAATCTTTATTAGTTTATTGGAAGGATGAAACAAACTAAAAATTGATTGCACATACATCAACTATGTCAGTATGCCCTGAGTAACTTTTGTGAGTTGGTGACTTTATCTTACTAATATAAATGCCACAGCCCACATGTAACCTGATGTATTTCAATTAAGGATGTTATTACCTGCAAAATTATTCTATTGATTATCTATAGGACTATTCATGAAAACAAATATAATATTTTAATGTTACACCATTTTACCATAAGTTTCCTTGATTTCTGCGATGCAGTCAGCAGTCTTGAGACTGACTGAGCTTATTTTGGAAATTGCAGGCGATGTTCTTGTCTCCTGATGAATCCAAGATTTCAGAGCTTGTGAAATCCCTTAGCGAGAAAAAAATTGGGGTTGTCGCACACTTCTATATGGATCCTGAGGTGCAAGGCATACTGACTGCTTCAAAGAGGCATTGGCCCCACATCCACATTTCTGATTCATTGGTAATGGCAGATAGTGCAGTAAAAATGGCTGAAGCAGGATGCGAATATATCACTGTCTTAGGTGTTGACTTCATGTCAGAAAATGTTCGTGCGATACTTGATCAATCAGGATTTAATAAGGTATTTTTGAGTTCATGTCACTGATTGTCATCAGGTTTCTAGAATTTCTATGCAATTATCTCCATTTGTTACTAGAAGAATCAAGCTAGGAAATCCATTGGACCAGGTTGAACAAAGTCTAGATCATCACTTGCGTTTTTTGAAATCTACATCCATGATATTACAAAGTAGAGCACAGTAGCAGACAACTGCATTTTTGTGTGAAAGCTGAAGATTGTGACAATACATATATGTTATCTATGGAAGGTTGAGTTGTTATAACTAAAAATTCTTACATTCACAAATATAAGTTGATTTTGACTCTAGGGTTAAACCATGGTTTTCCCTTTATTATATTAGCAAAAAAGTATCAAATTATTTTGTAAGAAATCCAATATCATCAGTTTCAATTAGTACACCTATATACTTTTACATATGACATAGTGCTAAGGATGAAAAAAATGTATTTATGTAAGGGGAAGGGCTTTTTCTATCATTATGCCATTGAGTTATAGAGAGTAATAATACAATTCCATTACTTGTTTTTATTAAATATTTATGAATTTTATGGTTCAATGGTCAATCTATTAGTTATTACTTGTGCTAAACATGGAGTCTATGTGGCAGGATAATTATTTACACAGATCACAAAGTATCTTCATCAGCAAAAAATAGAAACAATCGTGTCTGTGTAACATAGTTGTTATGGCGTCGCCATATCGCCGTGGCAGAAATCTACAATTCGCCACGGACCACCATATCATTTGAGTGTCTGTGGCAGGCGCCATTGTGGCGTGGTGTGGCACCCGCGATGGATGTGGCGCTCGCCATACAAAGGCACGACGAGGGCGTGGGCATGGCGGGGGCACGGCGGAGGCATGACGAGGGCGCGGTGGGGCCGTGGCGAGGGTGTGGCGAGGGCAAAATCCAGCGAACTGCGGGCAGCAGGGGTTAGATCTGCGGCAGCCAGTGTGTAATCGACGCCATATATCGTTAGCAGGAACACCATTACTTCCCATTAGGTCAACTAGTCTCCATTTTTAATGGCCTTTTATCTGTAGAGCCCACATTATTTTGGATATGTTTCTTGGTGTTGGGACATGAGGAAGATACCCTAGCCGACAAATTCAAAATTTTTGTCTCAAAGCCCTAGAGCCATGCGTGTGAGGGATCATGAATCGTTACCTTCTAACGCGAGACACGCTAGTGCAGCAGAAGATGTTGGGGAAGCGCGCCCTCGCTTATCCTCGTCTCGCTCTTCTCGTTCTCTGGCGATCCAATCGGCGAAGACCGTTGATGTCCACGTGAAGAAGACGATGAGCGGGGTTGTTCAAGCAACACCTCCATAGAGTCCACATGTACGGGGAAGGATTGTTCCCACGTTGACGTGTTGATCAGAACTTCCCATCTTGTATCACAATTTTTGTTCTAGCCTTTTGATTTGTAATTCAATCCACATTGGAACTTCCGATACCTCTATCATAACTTTCAACCTGGCCTTTCGATCTGCAAACCAGAACACATTGCAAACCAGAACACATCAAATCTTCTGATATCCCTATCGGAACTTCCGATCAATCTATTCCAAATCGAAACTTCCGGTTTTAACTCTCTATCTCTGAATAAGAAATAATCGAAACTTCTGTTTCCAAATCGGAACTTTCGATTTGAGCTCTCGGTTTCTCAAACCATAAATTATCGGAACTTTTGGTACCATATCGGAACTTCCGATTTGAGTTCTCTGTTTCTAATTCAGAAAATAATCGGAACTTCCAATCCTTCGAGAATTTTCGTGGGCACAATTCCTTCAATCTCCCACGTGCAGAAGAACCAATTCTTAACAAGTTTCTTAATCCATCCCCTTAAGTGTGTGACCCGATAAGTTCATACACAAACGACCGATTACCGGAAACCCTTTCTAGCTCACTGATCAATAATGGTATATAGTAGCACATATTGACCCTCGAAACCTTGATATACACATGCACCAATCCCTTTACCACACGACATCAGTCAAGTTCAAGGCAAGATACGTGCTACCCTTATTTGTTAGCTCGACATTTCACTCGAATAAGTATCAGATTCAAATCATGACCAACTCTTTAGTCATAGTGGCATGACAATGTACTTTTCCAATCCGACTACCTCGAGGGGCCTAGAGACGTCTCCCATCATTATCCTATCATTAGGAGGGGTAAATTACATCTTGACCGCTCACATCCCATGACATGTTTCACAACACAACTGAAAACAACCTTTATGACTACCCGGTTACGGAATAACGTTAGTAAACATCTAAGTGTGCCGCTACGCATTCTAGAATCAAATGACGATCTCAGGTTTGAGGACTCTATAGGTACACCATTTGAGATGACAACTGATGGCATATCACAATCTTAGCAGTATCTCAAGTGTGTCTATCTGACACCATATTCTCCAACATATGTCCACATCTCTGATTTGACATCTTCATGTTTATGATGTGTGAAACACGATCATCAATCAGCCAGATGTGCTGATCTATGTATCATCACTGTCCCACGTGATGATAAGATTAGGGATACCTTTTAAACAATATCATTATAAAAACAAAAAGTCTCACAGATAAGTCAACTCATCAATCAAAGTAAACTACTTTATTTAAGAAACAAGATAACAATTATCCTCATACATAATCATAGACATTACTAACATTTTCCATATACACATTACTCACTCATGCAAGTATCTAATACTCATGGTGCTTAGGTGCACCTCATGCTTGGGCTATGAAAGAGGTTTTGTCAATGGATCTGCTATGTTCAAATTCGTATGCACCATGCAAATCTTTAGATCACCTCTCTCTATGATCTCGCGGAAGTATATGTTTGGACTTTTGGTGTGACCTAGACTCCTTAGCTTACGTAATGGCACCACTATTATCACAATAGAGCCCCACTAGACTAGACACAATAAGGACAACATCCAGTTCAGAAACAAACTTTATGATTCAAACGACCTCCTTCGTAGCTTCCGAAGCTGCGATGTACTCAACTTCTATTGTAGAATCGACCATCGTCTCTTGCTTGGAACTCTTCCAACTCACTATGCCTCCATTAAGGTAGAACACAAATCCAGATTGCGATCGAGAATCATCCTTGTTGGTCTGAAATCTTGCATCAGTGTAACCACTTACAACGAGCTCCTCTTCACCACCGTAAACTAGGAACATGTCCCCAATTCTTCTCAAATACTTGAGGATACTTTTTACTACAGTCCAGTGACTTTCACCCGGATTTGATTGATATTTGCTTGTAACACTTAGAGCATAGGAGACATTTGGGCGTGTACATAGCATGACATACATGATACGATACGATTGCAGAGGCATACAAGATCACACTCATTTTCTCTAGCTCATCAGGTGTCGAGGCACAATGACATTGGCAGAAAACTCTTTTTCATTCTTGATGAAGCCAAACCCTTTGATTACCTCATCAAAATGAAGATTCAGACTCCGTGACGCTTGCTTCAACCCATAAATAGACTTTTGCAACTTATAAACTTTCCTAGCATTCTTCGAATCGTCAAGACCTTCAAGCTGTGTTATGTACACATCTTCACTTAGGTTTCCATTCAGGAAAGTCATCTTGACATCCATTTGTCATATCTCACAATCATAAAATGTGGCAATTGATAGGATGATCCGGATAGACTTAAACATGGCGATAGATGAAAACGTTTCATCATAATCAACACCTTGAATCTATCTGAAACCTTTCGCCACTAATCGTGTCTTATAGATGTGAACATTTCCATTAACGTCTATCTTTTTCTTAAATATTCATTTACACTCAATAGTTTTTACACCATCGGGTGGATCGACCAAGTTCCAAACTCGGTTTTCTCGCATGTACTCTAATTCGGGTCTGATGGCTCCAAGCCATTTCTCAGAGTCTGGTCCCATCACTGCTTCTACATAGGTCTTGGGCTCGTCGTTGTCCAACAACGACACGTCGCGTTGCCCGGTGGTCAAAAACATGAACTGCTCTAGCACGTGACTCACCCTCTCGGACCTTCGTGGGGATGGTGTCTCTAAAATGGGCAGTGTTGCATACCCTGTTGTGGTTCAGTGGGATCTGGAATACTTTCCAATGGCTCTCGAATGTCTTTGAGATGCACTGTTCTCCCATTAATCCCTTTCGGGAGAAACTCTTTCTCAAGGAACACACCATTTCGAGCGGCAAACATTTTGCTTTCTTCTCTATTATAGAAATAGTATCCTTTGGTTTCCCTAGGATATCCCACGAAGCACATGTCAGATTTAGGAATAAGCTTGTTAGAAATCAAACGATTGACATACGTCTCACATCTCTAAACCTTTAGAAAAGACAAACTGGAACACTTCCCAGACCACATCTTATATGACGTCTTCTCTACTGATTTAGATGGAACTCTATTTATCGTGAAAGCGATAGTTATAGAGCGAGTCCGCAAAAGGATAATTGAAGATCAGCATGACTCATCATAAACCGAACCATTTCCAACAAAGTGCGATTTCTTTGCTCGGACACCCCATTCCACTGGGGGCATGCCGGGTGGAGTCAGCTGTGGAACAATTTTACATTGCTTTAGATGATCACTAAATAATAACTCAAATATTCACCTCCACGATCAGATCGTAGAAATTTAATTGTCTTGTCCATATGATTTTGTACTTCATTTAGCAACTTCTTGAACTTTCCAAAGGACTTCCACTTATGCCTCATTAAGTAGACATAACCATATCTACTAAAGTTATCGGTAAAAATGATAAAGTACTGAAAACTACCTCTAGCGATATGGCTCATCGGTCCACATACATCAGTATGTATTATGGCTAACAACTCATCCGCCCTCTCACTTTGACCAGTAAAAGGTGTCTTTGTCATTTGGCAAGTAAGCAAGAATGACATGTGTCATATGTTTCAAAATCAAATGACTCTAAAAGTCCATCTCTATAGAGTTTTTGCACACACTTTTCATTTATATGACCCAAATGATAATGTCAGACGTAGGTAGGATTCAAATGTATAATCCATTCACTAATGGACAAATACCATAGAGCATATCATTCGAAAATATGGAACAACACTTATTCTTTATTATGAATTCAAAACCATCTTCTTCTAAATATGAAGAAGAGATAATATTTCTGCCTAAGGCAGGAATGAAATAACAATTATTCAACTCCAAAACTAATCTTGAAGGTAGCGATAGTGAATACATGTCGATGGCCAATGTTGCAACTTTTGCACTATTTCCGATGCGGACATACAGTTCGTCACTAGCACACTTTCTTGACCTACTCAGTCCCTGCAATGATTTGCATGTATGAATCATTGAACTAGTATCAAATACCCATGAATCATGTGGACGAGTAACAAGATTAATTTTTTTGAGAATAACCAGCAGGAGAGGCTCCTACTGAGGTTATATATTGAAAAAAAGACCCGAAAGTGAAGTACAAAGAGAAAGAGAGAGGGGGGTGGCAGAACAGGGAGGGAGTAAAACAGAAGGAGAGACTATAGGGGAGGGAATAAAACAGGGGAAGATTACAAAGAGCTTGCATCTATGACTTTGTACTAAGAGCTCAGAGCGAAAGGATGATCTCCATGTGCTAATCGAGGGGCTTTGGTTGTGGAAGATGCAGTTGTTGCAGTGAAGCCAAATTGGATGAGTAGCAAGATTAATTTCTATAACATTAATACCTGAAGTGGAAGTCACACTAACCTTCTTGTTCTTCTGTTCTTTCAATGCCTAGACTTGTGGTAATGGTGACAAACATCAGAGCTAGTAGGACCCGACTTGGACTTTCCAATCGGTTTATGCTTTGCACTAGAGATCGTATCTAAAGTCTTAGCCTTGCTCTTTCTCTTTCTTTTTTTGCTCACTTCCAAACCATCATCATCACATGATTGGAAGATTTTTTGATACTCTCGACAACAGTTTTAAGCATCCCTTGCAACTTGGCCAGCGTCTTCTCTAGTCCATTCATATTATAATTCATAATGAACAGCTCGAAGCTAAAGGGGAGCGACTAGAGAATCGATCAAGTATGGATCTAGTGGAGAGCCTAGTCTCTCTAAGGTCTCAATGTAACCAATCATCTTGAACAAGGTGGCTAATCCTGACTCCAAAACACCCCCTTTAACCCTAATCTACCCTTTGTTTATATACAGCACAGAGGCTAACTAATCACCCATGAATATCTCAACTAACTCAACTAACTCCCCTTATCTAGCTAACTAGTTTAGTTATCCTACTAACCACCTGAAGATCATGCCGGCTGGCCCTCTCCCGCCTCCGCGCTAGGACCGATCGGCCTACGTGTACGTTGTGAGTAGACCACACCAGTCCTCACAGCCTCCCACATGTGCCACACTTGGAGCTTCACCCTCATAACCACGGACCACTCAACGTAGTTGGTCTTGGTGAGGGTGGGTCATCCACCACCAGTGCTAGCGTCCTTGACGATGGTAGCCGTGATGACCATGTCACCGGTCCGAGGAAGGAGAGCCACGCCGCCTGTGAAGGTCACGTTCGCTAGGAGAATGATCGTCACGTGCGCATCCTCCGGGAGCGTTGTCGGCCCGTTTGGGCTGCCGCCGCATGCGCGGTGCTGCCCACTGCGCCACCCGCTCATCCTTCGCCCTCTTTGCTAACTCGGCCTCCAGGTCGAGGCTACCTTCCTCGAAGGTAGTGCCACTACTGCTACCGTGGTGCAAAGCTTCGAGCTTTGTCGACGCAACACATGCTACAGTCGCCGCCGCTTCCTCTTCTGCTCTCGCTGCTGCCAGTTCTGTCGCTGCCAACCTCGCCTTCCGAGTCGTTGTTGTCGTGGCCTCTGCTGCCACCCACTTGCGCTCCTCTATTGCGGCGACTTCGGCCTCGTGTCGATGCCGCGCGCTCGAGGTGACCGAGCGGAGAGTCTCCTGCGGACATGGCACACCGCTAGAGGGGAAGGGTCGTGGGGGTTGCTGCTGCACTAGGAGGAAGCCCTTGTTGTCGAGCTGCTGCTCGGAGTGTGGGTGGTGCTCGCTAAGTCGCTGGTTTCCGGTGGACCGGCGAGGGAGTAAGACGAACAAGGAGAAGGGTGTCTCCGCTAGAGAGTCACGGAGCGGATTGGATATGTCATAGAACCATACATCTCTGATACCAATTGTTAGAGAGAACACTTAAAGTTGAGCAATTTTCTTCTCATTCAACTCACTAGAATGCCATGTTCAACCTGAATGGTTGGGGTACATATATATAGGCTGGTCATGCAGCTCAAGATGCTCCCAAGATGCTAGTCTAAGATGCTAAAACAAAGATGCTAGTCTAATATGCTAAAGCAAAGATGCTTAGTCTAGTCTAAGATGCTAAAGCAAAGATGTTAAAGGTGCTTAAGACTACAAACTTGTCCACACATGGACATCACACATGTCATGCCAAACAACATGTCATGCCAAACATGTCATGCCAAACACACATAGACTTATCCTCTTAGCTGGCGCTTGCGGCTGCTCAACGAACCCGATACCTCCCCCTTCTTCCACTCTCACTGGTGGGCAAGCCACTGCTCGTCGGTGAGGAGAAGCTTGCTATCGATAGCGACCGACTCTGAGGAAGATACTAGCTGCGGTTGTCAACAGCCATGAGGCGACCCGTCACCTCCTTGATCATCAGATCAAAGAAGTCGAGCAACGTCTCGATCGCTAGAGTGACCTGTGTGTACTTCTTGTGGGCGACACGAAGGAACTTCTTGACGGCTTTCTCCTCGTCGATGTCGTCGTCGCTGTACCACGCCATCTACTTCATTAGGCTGGTAAGACGGAGAGGGATGTCGTCAATGTCCTCCCTCGGCTTGAAAGCCAGGTGGTCCCACTCCTGGCGTAGGTTTTGCTGCGTGACTCTACGGGCACGGTTGTTGCCGATGCGTGCCACGATGATGGTGTCCCAAGCGTCCTTGGTGGACTCCTTGTCAGCAAGGGTGAGCTGCATCTTTGACGAAACGCCAGCTAGAATGGCCTCCAGCGCCCTCCGATCCTCGGTGAAGTTGGCGTCGCCGTACTGCACCGCATCCCACATGCGCCACGCTTGCATCTTCACCTAAATCACCATAGACCACTCGTTGTAGTTGGTCTTGGTGAGCATGGGCCATCCACCACCGACATCGGAGTCCTTGAAGACGGTCTGGACGATAGGAGGGGAACCACGCCGGCCATGGTAGCCACGACGCCGGTCCAGGGAAGGGGAGGCGTGCCGCTTGTGAGGGGTCCACTCGCTAGAACCCCGTCCACCATGCTCCCTATCATTGTGATCATGTCTACCAAGGCTGCACGCGTCGAGATCCCATAGTGCTTGCTCAAGTGTCGCTCGCTCCCATGGTTGTCACGGCGCCCCGGCGAACCCAGTCGCCAGCGAACCGACTGGACGCCTAGGCGACCAAAAATTGGCATAGCAATATAGCATACAGGATAACAGGATTCACGCACGGCCCAGAAAATCTGGCCCAACTCCCCGCACCTTACACGCACGGCCCAGAAGATTCACACACTGGCCGCTATAAAAGGGCTCGCAACATACACGCACCCTGGCCACCCCCCGCCTCCGCCTCCTCCTCCTCCTCCGGTTTCCTCCCCTCTCGTCGGCAGACTGCCTGCTGCTGCCTGCTTGCTGCTGCCTGCTGCGGCGAGGGAGCAAAGGAGGGGGAAGCAGAGCCCGCGGCCGGCGGCGGCGCAACTCGCAAGGGGAGGGGAAGCAGTGGCGGCCGGGCGGCCGACGGCGCAAGGAGAAGCAGATCCAGCGGCCGGCGGCGCAAGGGACAGCAGATCCGGCGGCCGGCGGCGCAAGGGACAGCAGATCCGGCGGCCGGCGGCGCAAGGGACAGCAGATCCGGCGGCCGACGGCGCAAGGGACAGAGGCGGCAGGCGCCTAACTCCACCAGGCGAGGCGATTGACCATGGCGTCCGGCGGTGACCGCCTGGATGCCTAGTCGGCGCCTAGGCGTCGCCTAGGCGACGCCGTGACAACCATGCTTGCTCCCGTGCGTCTGCAGCTTCCTTGTGTACACCGGCACCCGCTCGAAGCACAGCCACTGCTGTTGCAAACTCCCACACCTCCACCGCTGCCTGGGCGATGCGGGCTGCTTGCTTCGCCGCTGCCACTTTCTCAGCCGCCTCCACCTCACGCCTGGCTGCTGTAGCCGCCACTACAGAGCACTCGTCTGTCTCACACTGGATCCGAACATTCTCCATGTCCAGGACATCGCCGGCACCAACAGACCGTCGGCGCCGGTCGTAGGAGGCCGAAGAGTGGGAATAGATAGACATGGCAGAGGGATTGAGATGGATGAGAGAACCTATGGAAGAACTAGGCTCTTAGGCTCTGATACCCCTTGTTGGAGAGAAATCGCATAACTACAAGATCTGGACTCAAAAAACAGAACTGAACTAAAGAATTTCAGACTTTGACTTGTAGAACTCTTCTCCTTTCACTCACTTCAAACAAGGCTGGTTGGGAGTACATATAGGATAGAAGACTTGTTGCAGCTCAAGAAGCTCAATATCATAAAGCAAAAGTAGAAGATGCTAAAGCACTAAAGCTGAAATGATGATACCACATATGCCAAACAGGACATGCCAAAATTGACTGTACCCCTTTACACAATACTTATCCTCTCAGCCCCCCCCATTAGATTAGCTGTTTTAGATTGATTCTTCTCCTAAGTGGTAATCTCATTCACCTAGTCCCATTCTATCTCGTGTTGTCACCATCTGACCTCTCTCAATTGGGTGTTTATACCATTCTGAGCTAATAGCCTAACATTCACAATAACAGCCAGCTCCTGTGTTGGAGGCTACCATTAAGAAACTTCAAAATAAAATCAACCTAATTGTCATACATTACAATGAAATATATAATTAAAAATTAAAAACATAACACCACAATCTTCTCTTGTTATGAAAATTATGTCGTGCTATGTGGAATGCAATGTTCCAAAAATCGGGGCTAGGTGCCCCCTAGAAACCTGAAAGGCGTTGGGCACCACCTAGCACTGTGATTCGCGTCAAGGTGGCCAGCTAAGCGGCCTAGGTGCTTAGCAGTCAACCGCGTCGTTGGGCGGTTTACTATGACGCATAAGCGGCTCAGCGTGGCGGTGCTGAGGCTGCGGACATCCTAGATCCAGCAGCGTTGAGGTTGCTGCGTCCTAGATCCGGTGGCGGCAGTGTGGGATACAGTGCTTGGTGGCACGCGCAGCCTGGATCTAACCTCTCGACCACCTCGTTGACTCGACTGCGCAAGGCCACAGGGGTCGTACTGGTGGAGGTGTGCTGTGCGTGGGTTTCTATTGGCTGGTGGGTGAAGGTAGGAGGAGCACAGTCATGTAGGGGGGGTGGATGCGGAAGGGCTAGAGAGGAACGCCAAGGAGGAGGAGAGGAAAAGGTGGCGGGTGGGGGCGGGGGAGAAAGGGCCGGAGGCGGGAGGGCTAGAGGGGAATGCTAGGTAGGATGTCACCGGTCGCAAGAGAAGACGAGATTGGACGCACTCCCGAACGAAGATTATATTGAAAGGAAGGAACAAACCGAGGTCCCTGACCTCGACGATGCGGCGGCGCCGTGGCGGCGCAGCTGCTAGCCGAGCCAAGCCAAGCCCTCAGCCGAACAAGTGACTACAAACCTAACTCAAAACACACCCCCTAATCACATCCCTGCCCTTTGTTTATATCGTGCACAGAGGCTAACTAACCCCTTCTTATCTCTAACAAATAGCTAACAACTTGTAGATAAAGATAAACTAACAAAGAGATAGAGATAAACTAATCCTAACAGCTAAAACAAAAATCAGGATTATAACTAATCTGCTACAGTACCACGATACTTTTCACGTGAACAATACTCGTGGTACTGTTCACGGGATAGAGGGCCTGGGCTTGGCCCACTTCCTACCCGTGACACTTCACCCCCCTAAAAACGCAGCTCGTCCTCGAGCTGCTGAGTCGTCGTCCCCGCTGTCGCCCACCACTGCGATGACGACGGCGTGAAGGAGATGCTGATGACGGCGGAGGCCACGACAGTCGACAGCACCTCTCCATGCGGGGAAGTAGCCGCCCACGCAGCGGCCAGCGGCGGTGCCGCGCCGTGTAGGGCAGCGGCGATCAACAACGGTGTCGTGTCGTGCAGGGGTCTACCGGGTCTCGAATCTTGGCGGCGTAGCGCCCCGACGACTGCTTCCGCGTGTCGAGGTGCCGTATCTCTGGCGTTGGTTTTAGCTTCTTTAACTCCGACATCGCGGGGTGCGTCTCGGAGGCGAAGGCGGAGGTGGCCCGCAGCAGTGGGAGCTCGGCTAGGGCTTGGCTAGTGGCGGCGTCTCCCTTCCCTCCCCCCTTGTAGATCCATGGGAACCGCTTTTGCTACAAGGGCAGGCCGCGCCTCAAGCCCGCCTACGTGTTGCTTCGCGTCAGCTTCCACCTCGAGAATCTTCTCTAGCACGGTGACCCTCTCCTCCAAGGATTGGATTGGTTGCAGCAGTTGCAACATCTCTTTGATGGCATCTAGGCGTTGCATAATAGCCTTTAGCCTGTCATCGACGATGCTCCCCGAACCGGTGCTAGATTGGGAATTCATCGCAGTAGAAGAACCCGATAGCTCTGATACCAAGTTGTCACCGGTCGCAAGAGAAGACAAGATTGGACGCTCTCCCGAACGAAGATTATATTGAAAGGAAGGAACAGACCGAGGTCCCTGACCTCGGCGATGCGGCGGCGCCGTGGCGGCGCAGCTGCTAGCCGAGCCAAGCCAAGCCCTTAGCCGAACAAGTGGCTACAAACCTAACTCAAAACACACCCCCTAAACACATCCCTGCCCTCTGTTTATATAGTGCACAAAGGCTAACTAAGCCCCTCTTATCTCTAACAAATAGCTAACAACTTGAAGATAAATATAAACTAACAAAGAGATAGAGATAAACTAATCCTAACAGCTAAAACATAAATCAGGATTATAACTAATCTGCTCAGTACCCGCGGTACTGTTCACGGGCTGGAGGGCCTGGCTTCCTACCCGTGACATAGGAGGATCAGAAAAAGGGAGGAGAGAAACCTATGCTCAGCCTAGGCCACTCTAGGTGCTAGGTGCTGGGTCACTGCCCGACTAGCGCCTAGCGCCTACTTGAACACTGGTGGAATGATAACAAGTGTGTGCTTTTACATTTTACTTATTTTCAATATTTTTAGACTCTATGGTCCAGCATTCTCTCTTGTTCTTGCAGCTAAATATTGGTAACCAGAGTATTGGTTGGCATCAACATATTTAACATGCTCAGTGTTTCCATTTATTGATGTCTACAATCCACAGCTATCTAAACTTTTATGTTCTGTTAGATATCTCTGCATGTTGCTAAATTTTTTACTCCCGACTACTATATGTTGATGCAGGTTGGTGTTTATAGAATGTCCAGTGATCAAATTGGCTGTTCATTGGCAGATGCTGCTTCAAGTTCTGCATATACTCATTTTTTGAAGGAAGCCTCCAGATCACCTCCTTCTTTACATGTTATTTACATCAATACTTCTTTGGAAACAAAAGCTCATGCTCATGAACTTATTCCTACAATAACATGCACTTCATCAAATGTTGTCACAACTATATTACAGGTATTTCACTTGTCTACTTTAAACTTTAATAGACCATCAATGGTCTTTAGAATAGACATCATTCAGCGTTCACTGTAACGACTTATTTTATTTTGTTTGTTCTTATCCATTTATCTTTTAGGCATTTGCCCAAATACCAGGTCTTAATGTCTGGTATGGTCCTGATTCATATATGGGTGCAAACATAGCAGATCTATTTCAGAGAATGGGTCTTATGTCAGATGAAGAAATTGCAGAAATACATCCAAGTCACAATAAGAAATCTATAAATTCCTTGTTACCACGTCTACATTACTACCAGGTTTGTGGTTCTCATCATTCCATGCTTTTTTAGTTTAATCTCAGTGTTTTTGAGTTACAGATTGTCTTTCAAACATAATTGGAGTATAGCAAATATACATTTCTCTTCAGTGCACTGTTTGTAGCAAAAAAATCAACGAGATTGCATGGCCTAATCATGTGAAGAATAAAGTTAGCTTTGAAAATTTCCATTAAGTTAGCTTTGATTAAATGTTTGGTTTTAGTCTATTTTGTAACATTGTGATCCTTCAATATTTGTGTGTTAGTACTGATTTATCTATCCTATTTGACTTTTTTTGGAATATTTTTTATTTTTTCATTTTAGAAAAAAAATTCATTTCACCCCTTGAGCTTGTATTGTGTTTGTACTTTGCCCACTTGTTATGGTGGGGAAGGTGTACACCTGGCGCAAGAAGGGGGGCGCCTGATCCGGAGTGGCTGGCGCCTGCCCCTTCCGCCGAGAGTTGGTTAGTTGGTTGAGGATAATTAGCAATCAGTTTGGATTAGTTAAAGATTGGTTTTTGGTTAGTTAAGATTAGATTGGTTTCTGTTAAAGATTGGTTTTGGGTTAGTTAAGATTAGATTTGTTTTGTAAGGCTATATAAGCCGGTCATTTCTATCAATAAAGTAACTGGAGATTAATTATCTCTACATCCCTCATACTTGAGTCGCCGGCACGGCGACTCGCCACCCTCGCTACCGGGATTTCTCCCGGCCACCCACCTCCCACGACTACTTCCTACGCCAACCCTCAAGCTCTAACAATCTGGTATCAGATTTGCCTAATTCCATGGCTTCGTCACAAGGCGCAACCGCGTCTTCCCTTCTGCCCCAGCCACCACCCGCTGCGCAACCACCGCCCCCTGGTGCGTCGGCCCCGACAGCACCGGCGACTTCGGTCGTCTAGGCTGCCGCCATTGATGTCCTCGCCAACGCCATCCACGAGCTACAACGGCAAGTCGCCAAGATCGCAGTAGCCCTTCCGGGGACGCGGGTGAGTGTGGCGGGAGGCTATGGCCCCTACACGAGCGCCGGACCAGCGGCGTCGCCGCCCTACCCTTAGGGCCTCCCCGGTTACGGTGCTATGCCGTCCGCGCCATCCACGGCGGCTGCCGTTGTCCACACATCAGCCGCGTCGCAGGGGCCATTGGGGCCGTTCCAGCCATTGCCGATTACACAGATTCAGTTTCCGCCATCGCCATCCCCAATCCCAGGATACTCGGAGCCGCCGGTCTACCACGGTCCACCACCATACCAAGGGCTCTAGCCAACCCAACACGAGTTCCAGGAGGGTCTTGTCGAAATAGTCGGTGTGCCGCGCTATTACAAACTATCCTTTCCGACGTTCGACGACCGAGAAGACCCCCTTGGATGGCTCAACTGCTGCGAGCAGTTCTTTCGCTCGCAGCGCACAGGGGAAGGCGACAAGGTTGGTCTAGCCTCCTTCCACCTCACCGGTGCAGCCCAACAGTGGTACTACTTGCTGGAGCGTGACGTCGGCATGGTGACTTGGCCACACTTCAAGGCGTTGTGCCAGCAGCGCTTCGGGCCGGTCATGGGAGCAAACCACTTGGCGGAGCTTGCGCGCATCCCTTTCCGTTCCACTGTCGATGACTACATCGAAGCGTTCCAGAGCCGGTTGGCGCACGCCGGGTATCTCACGCCAGAGTAGCAGGCGCGCCTATTTACGGGCGGACTCCCGGACACCATCCGCATTGACGTGGAACTTCACGTCCCTCAGGAGCTGCAACGCGCGATGGCACTCGCGCGTGCCTATGAGCGTTGGGTTACTACCGTGCCACAAGTGGGATCGGGCCGCGGCTCGCGCCCAGTAGCGCGACCCCTGCACCTGCAGCCACGATGACCCCTGCCACCACATCACCAGCCAGCCCGAACCGCCAGTTCCGTCGTCTAACTACCGCGGAAATGACGCAGCGCCGCCACCAGAGGCTCTGCTACAATTGTGACGAACAGTACGTGCGTGGCCACAAGTGCCAGCGCCTCTTCTACTTGGAGGTTGCTAATTCGGAGAATGACGTCCCCAATCTCATGGATGCTCCACTCGCAGCCGCGGAAGATGATGACCCATTCATCTCTCTGAACGCCATCACCGGCATCCGCGGCGATGGCACCATGCATATACGAGTGACCATGGGTACCGAGGAGTTCACGGTGCTCCTGGATTCCATCTCCACGACAAATTTCGTCAGTAGCGCCGCCGAACACGAAGCCCACCTTCACTTCCAGAGTGGGAACGACGTCTATGTACGAGTGGCGAACGACGACAAGGTCGGGTGTCGTGGCCTGGCACGCGACGTCGACATCCAGATCGGCCAGGAGGAGTTCCTCATCAGCTGCTACTCCATTCCCCTCGACTAATACGACATGGTACTCGGCGTGTCATTCTTGCGCACGCTCGGACCAATACTATGGGATTTCGACGACTTGTGCATGGCGTTCTGGCATGGTGGTAAGCGGGTACTTTGGAGGGGCATTGGCTCCCCCCACGCCGACAGCCCTCCGCCGGGCCGCCTCCACGCCGTACGCCACGACGAGCGGGACCTGCTAGATAGACTTCTCCAAGCCTATGATGACGTGTTCGCGGCACCATCCGGACTGCCGCCAGCGCGGGTGTGCAACCATCGCATACATCTCAAGCCTAACACAGAGCCGGTGGCCGTCCGGCCGTATCACTACCCGCAACTACAGAAAGATGAGCTTGAGAAGCAGTGTGCCGACATGTTGACACAAGGGATAATTTGGCCCAGTACATCGCCGTTCTCGGCACCAGTGTTACTTGTCAAGAAGCCAGATGGCTCATGGCGCTTTTGCGTAGACTATCGCGCCCTCAATGAATGCATAGTCAAGGACAAGTTTTCGATTCCCGTCGTAGAAGAGCTCCGGATACCACCAAGTCCGGGCGTTGATGAACTTGGTGCTCAAACCAGTCCTCTAGCGGTCTGTCTTGGTTTTTTTCGACGACATCCTCATCTACAGCCGATCCTGGACAGAACACCTGCAACACCTTCGCGTCGTCCTCGACATTCTGCGCGCCAACTCCCTTCACGTCAAACGCTCCAAGTGCGCGTTCGCCACCACAACCGTGGCCTACCTAGGCCACATGATCTCGGGAGAAGGCGTCACCATGGATGGCGCCAAGGTGGAGTCGGTCGCAATGTGGCCACAGCCGCGTTCCGCCCACGGTCTCCGGGGATTCCTCGGCCTCGCCGGGTACTACTGGCGCTTCGTCAAGAACTTCGGCTCAATCGCAGCCCCCCTGACGCAGCTCCTCAAGAAAGACGCCTTCCTCTGGTCCGACGCAGCGCAGGCTGCGTTCCTCACCCTCAAGGAAACACTCACCACAACACCGATCCTCCACCTACCGGACTTCGCCAAGGAGTTCGCGGTAGACTGTGACGCATCGTGGGCACGATTTGGAGCGGTCCTCCATCAGGGGGGAGGTCCCATCGCATTCTTCAGTAGGCAGTTCGCACCGTGGCACATGAAGATCGCAGCATATGAGCGCGAGCTTATTGGCCTCATACAGGTCGTTCGCCATTGGAGGTCGTACCTCCGGGGACGGGCCTTTATTGTGCGAACAGACCACTATGCCCTAAAGTTCATGCTGGACCAACGCCTGTCAACAATTCCGCAACACCACTTGATTAGCAAACTTTTTGGCTTTGATTTCAGGGTGGAGTATCGGCTAGGCCGCCTCAACGTCGTTGCCGATGCGCTATCACGCTGCGACAGCGAGGAGATCAACCTTGGTGCCATCTTGGTGCCCACTTTCCAGCTGTACGACAACATCAAGCGCGAAATTGAGACCTCGGATGAGCTGTGCGCCCTGCGAGACGCCGTATCCAGGGGGAGCGCGGCGACGCCTAGCAAGTCACGGACGACCTCATTCGCCACTCCGGCAAGATCTTCATCCCGTAGGCCTCGTCACGACTCCCAGACATCCTACAGCTGGCCCATGCCGTCGGCCACGAGGGCTACTAGCGCACACTCCAATGCCTCCGCGCTGACTTCTCCATCGAGCAGGATCGGCACCTAGTCCGCGACTACGTGCGCTCTTGCACGACTTGCCAGCGCAACAAAACAGAAGCCTTGTAGTCCGCCGGCCTCCTCTAGCCCCTGCCGGTACCCTCCGGCATCTGCGCAGACATCTCGATGGATTTTGTCGAGGCGCTGCCCAAGGTATACGGCAAAAGCGTCATCCTGACGGTGGTCGATCGCCTATCCAAGTACGCTCATTTCATTCCTCTCGGCCACCCCTACACCACCACCTCCGTCGCTAGGGCGTTCTTCAATGACATTGTACGTCTACACGGGGTTCCGGAGTCCATCGTCAGCGACCGCGATCCAGTCTTCACCAGCAACATTTGGCGGGAGTTATTCACTCTCGCTGGTGTTACCCTGAAGACCAGCACGACTTTCCATCCTCAGATCGACGGGTAGTCGGAGGCCGTCAACAAAATGATCGCAATGTATGTGCGATGTATCACCGGCGACCGGCCGCACGCGTGGCTGGAGTGGCTGCCTTGGGCAGAATACTGCTACAACACCGCATTCCACTCCGCGCTCTGCACGACAACATTCGAGGTTGTTTATGGCAGACCACCACCCGCCCTGTTGCCATACTCGCCGGGTACTGCTTAGACGCAGGTGGTCGACGCCATGATCGCCAGCCGCGACGAGTTCCTTCAAGAGGTATGCACGCGTCTCCTGCAGGCCCAGGAGTACAGCCGCCGTTACTACGACGCACACCACTGTGCCGTGGAATTTGCCGTCGTTGATTGGGTGTGGCTACGGCTGTTGAACCGCCACACTCAGTCCCTCGTACCGGGCGCTCACGGCAAGCTCAGCCCACGCTTCGCTGGGCCGTTCCAGGTGCTCGAGCGGGTGGGTGCAGTTGCCTACCGCCTCAAACTTCTGGCGGACGCACGCATCCACGACGTCTTTCATGTAGGCGTCCTCAAGCCATTCAGGGGAACTCCGCCAACATCAACTCCACTACCGCCCCTACAGAACGGCCGTCTACTTCCACAACCAGAACGGGCGCTCCGCTCCTGCCTCCGACGTGGCGTATGGCATGTTCTGGTACAATGGGAGGGCATGCCCGCAGACGAAGCAACGTGGGAGCCATTGGAGGGCTTCCACGCCGCGCATCCCTCTTTCCAGCTCGGAGAGATGTTATGGTGGGGAAGGTGTACACCCAGCGCAAGAAGGGGGCGCCTGATCCGGAGTGGCCGACGCCTGCCCCTTCCGCCGGGAGTTGGTTAGTTGGTTGAGGATAATTAGCAATCAGTTTGGATTAGTTAAAGATTGGTTTTTGGTTAGTTAAGATTAGATTGGTTTCTGTTAAAGATTGGTTTTGGGTTAGTTAAGATTAGATTGGTTTTGTAAGGCTATATAAGCCGGTCATTGCTATCAATAAAGTATGCTGGAGATTAATTATCTCTACAGCCCTCATACTCGAGTCGCCAGCACGGCGACTCGCCACCCTCGCCGCCGGGATTTCTCCCGGCCACCCACCTCCCACGACTACTTCCTACGCCAACCCTCAAGCTCTAACACCACTCAACACAAAACCCTGAAGAAAGAAAGCATCAATCCCATAGTTGTTACGGCCGTGCGGCGAGGCGAGGCGCTGGACCACCTTCACACCTTTTAGGCGAGTATGGCATGCGGCGAGGCGACGCCATACTCACTTCACATATTTTGTAGCAACATTATTACCAATATATGATGTTCATCACAATACTAATAACAACAAGTGTTCATAGCAAGTCATACACAAATAAACAAACAAGTGTTCATAGCAAGTCATACACAAATAACAAACAACAATAGCAACAACAATTGTTCATCACAAATTCACAATACTAATAGCAACAAGTGTTTATAGCAAGTGAACAATCTAACACTCTCATCTCTCATCATCATCAATCGTCGTCATCATCAATCATCATCATCATCAAGGTTGAAATCACGTGTTTTCCAAATTTTCTTCATTGCCCTCTTGATTATCACTATGTGGAACTTAACCATAGTCATCATCATCTTCATCATCCATAATAAAATCATCATTCAGCAACAACTATTCCTTTTTTTCTATAATCTATATACAGTATACACTATGCAGTACACAACTAACAAAACAAGCAAGTGAGCAATAGATCTAACACTGCACAACAATTATTTAGCATACAGTATTGAGATTTGAGTTTACACTTGACTATACAGTACACATTATACACAAATAGAGGCAGCACAAAGCCACAAACAGACTTAACAGAGGCAGGCAGGTAGCAGTGCAGCACAAACAGAGGCGCGAGCTAGGCAGCACAAACCGGGAAAGAGTTGTAGCGGAGGGGAGGGCAGAGGGGAAAGAGATGGAGCAGTACCAGGAGCTGGAGCCGAGTCGCCGATGGGCTGCGGGCTGCGAGCACCGACTGGCGGAGTGGCGGGCGCCGGCGGAGACGACTGCAGGCGGCGGAGGCGGCGGAGATGGCTGGAGGCGGCGGAGAGCAGCAGGAAGCGTGAGAACGGTGCCAGGTGCGTGGGAAGGGAAAACTGGAGGCTAGGGTTTCTAAACACTTGGCCCATTCGCAAAGTACAAGCCATGGTTGTCATGGCGCCCCGGCGAGTCCAGTCGCCAGGGGGCCGACTGGACGCCTAGGCGCCTAGGCGGGCGCCTAGGCGTCGCCTAGGCGACCAATTAAATTCAGCACACAACCACACATAGTTCATACTTCATAGCACAATTAAATTCGCCTAGGCATATTCCATAGTTCATAGCACACAACCACACATGCAAAATAAAGTTTCACACAATTCACACAAGTCCATAGCAAGCAAACAAAGTAAAGGTTCAAACTTCAAAGTTCAAACAAGCAATGAAACTCTCCTAATGGTTCTAAACTTCTAATCAACATCAAACTCTATATCATCGTGGCCACTCTCATTGGCATTCCGTGGAGCACAATCTTGAGGACTAGATGGTGGTTGGCCAAAATCATCTTCAATATCAAGGTCATCGGCCACATAGGGATCTTCATCATCTTCCTCTCCTCCAGATACTTGTTCTTCTTCTTCAATAATTGAGGTAGAAGCTGGTACACTTCGACGAGTACGAGCATACGTCCTAGTTATCCTAGGTGCCCGAAGTGATTCACTTGCACCAATGGCTTCATCAACATGAGACCAAAAGAGATCATCTCCAGGATGGACTTCATCATTTCCCATCAAGTGAACCCATTCATTGTCCCATTGGAACTCTTCTAAGATCAATGGGTTGAAATTTGTTTCTTCAACCCGCATCTTTCTAAACCTTTCAGCAATCTTCATGTTGTATTGAATATAAACCAAGTCATTCAGTCTTTTGTGCTCCAAGCGATTCCTTTTCTTTGTATGGATCTACAAAGTAATTAATAGTTACTACTTAGTACTTACTAATATAGCAATCTATGAATGAAAGACAAGTACTCAAGTAGACATGATTTGTAGTCGCTTACAAATTCAAATATGCTCCAATTGCGCTCACAACCAGAAGCTGAACAACAAAGACCAATGATGCGTCTTGCAAAAGTTTGTAGCTCTCTACTTAGTCCACCAAAAGCACCCCACCAATCAACTACAGTAGTTGTACAAATATGTTAGAGCTAGAAGTCTAGAACACAGAATATAGTAAGAATAGTATAGGATTGTAGGTCTTACGAGGGTTTTTGGTTTTTTGTTGCTTCACTGCCAATGGCTTTGCAAAGATCCCCCTTGTGTTCTCATAGTCATCTGCTTGATTACTTATTTGTACAAGCAAGACATCATCATCAAACATCAGAGTCTCAAGGACATCATTGAAGGCAACTCGGAGTCTAGAAGCCTCATTGTCATCTTCTTTGGAGATGTCAAAAAATTTATTTGGATTCAAAAATAGTGCAGCCCCATGAAGTTTTTGCTCCATTTGATTCACCCACCTTGTATCTATGATGTCCAGTACCTTCTTTAGAACCCTAGGCTTGCTTTCAAGAGCGGTGCTTATCTTTTTTCTTGCTAGATACATAGCTGCAGCAATCTCTGGCATGGCAGGCTTCTCATCCCCATCAGCAATCCTCAAAGCAATAAGCAAAGGTTGGGATGCTCTAATGCAATCCATTACGGTATTCCAGAACTGAGTGGAAATCACAATATCAGTAGCTTTCTTCCCAGCCTCCGTGAAAGCCAATTTGGACCTAGTCCAATCATCACTAAGAAAGAGCTTCCTCAAAGCATCCTTATGCTTCAATAGACTTTGCAAAGTGAGAAAAGCAGTGGCAAACCGAGTGGCTGCGGGTTTAACCAAATCTCTTCCTCCTGTATGCTCTCTCATTGCATCAAGAAGTCTCCCATGCCTATAGATGAAGGTAGTCAACCGCTTGGCATTGTTGATGCCCTTCTTGAAGTCCCTTATGTTTGCAATGTCCTTTAACATAAGGTCTAAACAATGTGCAGCACAAGGTGTCCAAAAGATTTTAGGATACTTGTTCCTAATAATTGCACCAGCAAGCTTAAAGTTGGCCCCATTGTCAGTGACTATTTGAACTACATTATCCACACCCACATCAAGAATCCTCTTCTCAAGCATATCTGCCAGGACTTGTCCAGTTGCCACCTGGGAGGATGCATCTACAGACTCTAAGAAGAAGGTCCCTTCAGGACAATTGACAAGGAAATTTATCAAGTGTCTCCTCCTCTTATCAGTCCATCCATCAGACATGATTGTGCAGCCATATTTTCTCCATGCAACCTCTAGCCCCTCTCTTATAGCTAAAACCTCTTTTTTTGCCTTGGCAAGTAATGGCACCCTTAGCTCATGGTAACTAGGAGGCTTGTACCCATGCCCATATTGTCCAACGGACTCCATCATGATCTCATAGCTCCTCGAATTAGCAGCATTGAATGGTATGCCACATTGATAAAAGAAGTTTGCAACATGCCTATCCACCCTCTCTTTTTCTTCCTTGGTTCTCATGCATTGCTCTATGGATGTTTGGGCAGGTTGCTTTGAATGCCTTTCCTCAACCACCTCTTCTGGAGTCTTCTTTAATATTGAAGCAACTGACTTTGTCACCTTAGGCACCGGTGTGAAACTAAGAGCAGCCGCTTTCCTTTTTGCCGCTGTCCCTGAACTTGGGATACTAGAAGACGCGACAGACGCCTTTGATGATGCAGCAGCTTGATTTTGATTGACCTCAACCTCCTGAACCTCATCATCTTCCTCATCATCATCTAAAATTATCCGGCTTGATCTTGTAGTTTTCTTCATGTACTCTTGCATCTCTCTCATTATTGCCGTGGTTGTTTTGCTACATGTTTGCACATCACCAAAACCAGCGGCAAGGTGTTGCTTCAACCTTTTGATACCTGAATGCATTTGCTTCCCACATAAAGAACATTGCACCAAATCTTTGTTTGTCAAGTCCGGCCAAAATCCATACTTCCATCCAGGATCCTTCGACTTAGCCTTTCGCTTCGGATCCTTTGATGGATCATATGCAACCTCCCCCTGTAGGGCACCACTACCTTCACCATCTGCCATTGTGCTGCTTGCCTTGCTAGTTGTTGCCTTCTCTGTTGCTGCCTAGTGCCTTCTCTGTTGCTGGCTTGCTGCCTGCTGCCTTGCTACACTACTGCAGTACTGCTTGAGTGCTTGCCTTGCTGCCTGCTGCACTACTGCAGTACTAGGGGAGCACAGGGGAGGCGGGGAGCACAGGGGAGGGAGCACAGTGGAGCCGGGGAGCATTGAGGACTAGGGGAGGGAGCACAGGGGAGCCGGGGAGCACAGAGCAACTGAGCACAGGGGAGGCGGGGAGCACAGGGGAGCCGGGGAGCACAGGGGACTAGGGGAGAGAGCACAGGGGAGCCAGGGAGCACAGGGGAGGGAGCACAGGGGAGGCGGCCGGTGGCCGGGCGGCGCAACTGCGCAAGGGGAAGCAGTGCAGCTGCGAAGATCTGGCGGCCGGCGGCGCAAACGAACCGGAGATCCGGCGGCCGGCGGAACAGATCCGGCAGCCGGTGGGCGGCGGCGCAAGGGACTGAGGCATGAGGCGGCGGCGCAAGGGAAGCGGCGGCGGCGGCGCAAGGGAAGAAGAACCTAAAGCCGAAAGGGCCTGGGCGCGGGCTTAGAAAATGACTCACGGACCCTAGGCGCCCGCCCAGAGTCTCCTGGCGACCGCCTAGGCGCCATGGGCGACGCCTAGACTATCCAGGCGGGCGCCTAACTCACCCAGGCGAGGCGTTTCAGCTAGGCGTCCGGCGGCCACCGCCTGGACGCCTAGTCGGCGCCTAGGCGTCGCCTAGGCGACGCCGTGACAACAATGGTACAAGCCCAAAACAGTACAAGAGATATGGCGTCCAGCCGGTGCCATATGCGCTTAGGCGGACGCCATATCCTCTGTGGCGAGGCGTCCCCAGAATCCCGCCCCGACGCCTAAGCGTCGATTAGGCGACGCCTAATCGATGCCATAACAACTATGATCAATCCTCTCATTCTGTCCTCAGTGATCAAACCTGTTAGTTACGTCAGCACTACATCATCAGAACCTGTCTATTGGGTTAGTGTTTTTTTAAACTGTTAGTCACGTCAGCACTACATCATCATCCATGCCATGTGCCACACTGGCAAAACAAAACCGTTTTTGAAACCAGTCTTATGGGTCTAGTAATTTAGTTAGATGGTTTTGGATAGTTTGGGGAGCTTCTTAGATGGTCATTTAGTTAAGGGTAAAATTCATCAACCTCAATAGTTCACATGGACAAAGTTTTTTCCACTTTTATGATTCAATTTGTCTGTTCTAAAACTGTTGAAAAAATTGTTCATTGAATCTTGACCATTTTCTTGTCTTTCCTCATTTCATAGTACTAAAAACAAAATCATTAAGCCAGAAAAATTGAGAACTGGTGCTTGCTCTGGTCTGGTTGGTTTGGATAAAAATCCGTTCCAGCACATGAACCAGTGAAAAGTGAAAGCCAGTTGGACAGGCTAGTTTTGAACTGAACCAATGTAAAACCAGTGAAAGGGATTCACAGTTTCACACTATAATGCAAATATCTTATCAGTTCGAAAGGGCAAAATAATTGTATTTAGCTTTTCATTTTTAAATTAAGCTGACATATAATGTTATATTTTATTATTTTCTCGAACTAGAGGCACAATTGGTGAGTGATGACTTATCCACCAGTCTAGGTTTTGAGACTGGTGATGTGGGTAATTCACTACAGACACCAGCCCAAGTGGGCCCTGGTGCCAACCCAGGCCCAGGAACTAGCCCATACAGCAGATTAATAGAGTCCTAGAGCTGTAATTGAGTCGGTTAGCTATTCGATTTAGATTTAATCAGTTTAGATTACAGATTAGAGATAAGGAGTCAGGTCTATATATATTGAGTTGTATTTGGATCTATTGGCTATCAGATGTAATAAAGTTATTCCAGTTTTTCCCTCTATTCAATTCCCAATCCTGTACTGTTTTCTGGTAGGAGCAGAGGAGGAATTGATTAATTCCTTCTGCTTAGTTTATTCCATAGCCCTTAAGGGGTTTTTATAGGCCTAATACAATACAATCTAATCTACTAACCTTATCTCTATCTTTAAAACAGAAATAATCCTAACTAACTAATCTTATCTTAACTAATTCAATCTAATCTACTAATCTGCACATAACAATCTCTCCCTCGCTCGGAAATCAGCTTGTCCTCGAGCTGAAAACCGGATAAGATGACATCCACTGCCTGAATAATTAATTTCTTCGTATACGAAATTGGGTGGGTGTAGCAATTGACTCCCTAAACAGCTTGGATTTTATGTGGCAGAACAGGATTTTCTGTGGCAGAAATTCTTGTGCCCCAATCTGTCCCAGACCACAGTCGCCCCCGACCAGAACGTCGTGCCCCTCTAGCGCGTCCTCTGTGCCCCAATCTGTCCTAGACCACGGCTGCCCCCTCCAGCGAGAAAAGCGCAGCGCCCGCCCCCTCCGTCTCGGTCGCAACTGCGCTCGTCACGTTGACCGTGGGCCCGTCCGAGCCCATCGGCGGAGCCACCCTAGGAAAATCGGTCGTCCTCATCACCGGGGAGCTTGACGCCGCGAGGTCCTCCATCTCTGGTGTGTCGGCTGGCGGCTGCGGCGGCACCGAGCGCGCGAGGAGGTCGGGCCTGAGTTAGCAGCGTCGAGCGGAGGCGTGCCTTGGCTGTGACCTGTGCAGGCGCGACGGAACGACCCGGTGCCAACGACCGGCGGAGATGCGGCCGATTGGCCAGCTGGCTAGCCCGGCGCCAACGCAAACGAAGTTGCGGCGGGTCCTCGAGGCCTCTTGCATGCCTAGTGGCGGTGATGGGGATCAACGGCTGATGCGCCGGTTTGGCCCTGTCGCCATCTGTGGAGTCATCCCTCCCTTCCAGATCTTCGTCGCTATCGTCAGTGGGCGAAGGCAGCAGCTCCTCGCAGGATGTGAGCACCTTGGTTGCCTCGCTGGGGTGTTGAAGCGTGGTCTGCTCCAGGTAGGCCTCCTTGTGCGCCGCAAGATTGTCCTCTGTATCTTCCTCTTCCTCCCTCCTCCGTTGTTGGAGGCTCGGGTCAGTGGGCGGCGGCATCAGTTGGGGCGTCGGATCGGCCGTGTCGCCGTCCGTGGAGCCGTAGAAGGAGCAGGCGGCGTTGAGGGGCCCGTTGTGTCTCCTCATCGGGGATCGCAGGGGTGATGGTGTGGAGGGACTCCACCCGCGACTGCTTCTTCGGCGACGACGCTCCTACCACTGCTATCAACGACGGTGACGACACGGTGGGGAAACCCGTTGCGCCGTGGGGGAAAATCGGCAGCATGGAGGCCACCGGAGCCAAGACTAGGTACGCAGAGATGTTGGCAACAACCTGCTGCAAATTTGCGAGGGTTTGCATATCTTCTGCGGACCAAGTGTATGGGACAATCGTTGTCATGGCGTCGGATCTTTGGAACCTGGCTGCTCTGATACCAAATTGGTAGGAGTAGAGGAGGAATTGATTAATTCAATTCCTTCTGCTTAGTTTATTCCATAGCTCTTAAGGGGTTTTTATAGGCCTAATACAATCTAATCTACTAACCTTATCTCTATCTTTAAAACAAAAATAATCCTAACTAACTAATCTTATCTTAACTAATTCAATCTAATCTACTAATCTGCACATAACATTTTCTCTCTGCCCTGGTGCACTCTTCTGCGCTTTCACCTCTTCTACTCTTTCACCTCTTCTACTGTCTCAGCCACCGCTCCATCCGTGGTTGTGGCCATGCATACAGCACGACTACAATCTGTGGCCAAGGCCTGGCCGTGACAATTTGGTGTCAGAGCATCCTCCTACGCTTGTCGACATGTCGACCAGCAGTAAGGGAGATGGGCTCGCTGCCCAATTGGCTAGCATATTGCAGAAACTCGAGAAGCTGGATTTTCTTGAAGCAAAGTTTTTAGAGATGGATCAAAAACAGCAAACACAGTAGAACTCTTTTGACTGGTTTGAGTCTGGGAAGGGTCCATCATACACAGGAGATGGTGGTAAGGGGATCCTTGGGCGAGCACACTCTCTAGCGACCATCCACACGAGCATGGCCAAGTACCACGGACATGTGGGATTTTCTTACCTACGATGGGAAGGAAGATCCCCTCACATGGTTGAGTCGCTACGAACACTTTTTTCATTTTTCATGGCCAACACACTCTTGAAGAAGAGAAGGTTTGGCTTGCAGTGTTCCGTTTGATAGGGCCATCTCAATAGTGGTATACTCGTGTTGAACGCGAGTATGGCACACCTGTTGGAGGCGTTTTGTTGAGATCGTGGAATTATGCTTTGGACCTTCGTTTTGACATAATAAGCTTGGCGAACTGGCAACAACACTCTATAGGACCGTATCTATCGCCGACTACCAAGAGTGTTTCCTTGCACTCAGTTGTATAGATAAACTTATCGAGGTCCAACAGATTGAACTTTTCATGTAGGGATTGCAAGGCACAATGCAGATTGATGTTGAACTTCAAGCGACTACTTCATTAGAAACATCCATGAGATTTGCTTGTGCTTATAAGTTGCATTGCCTAGCTAGAGGAATCATCGAGATCAAATGCAAAGCCACAACATCAAGCATTGTGGGGGAACGCAGAGGCTACGTTATCCAAAAACAAAAATTTTCTACCGCGCACATCAGGATATCTTGCTAAAAGAGGACTATAGATTGTTACCTCGGGCACGTAATGTAGTAGGAGAGTTGTAGTAGCGAGCCGATCTAATTCGAGCGCGCTGATGTGATTGAGTAGCCAATGAAGTTGTCCTCAGGAAGCTGATTGACATTGTCTTGAGGTAGCCGATTAGGGTCCTCGAGAAATAGCCGATGATGTCCTTGACCAATCTCCTAGGAGCCGATGACAATGCTAATATGATCAGCGATGTTGATGTCGATGAGCGAAGTAGAATAGCAACACCTCTACTAGTATCCACACATTCGGGGTGGGAACGTCGGTCGATGGTGAACTAGTACTCGGTTGGTCGGTGAGATGATCAAGCTCTCGAGAGGTGGTGGTTAGGGTTTGCTATCGGTGGCTAACAACTTAACATGAGAAACATTAACATGCAAGGCAAAAAACACTGCTTCCTTGCGCCCTACAACCCATATATATATATATGTCCTAGCATGGGCCCTCCCGGGCACAACTAGGACTCTACTCGGATCTCCACCGATCTGTTTGGATCTCTATCCAAACCGTTTGGATCTCTATTCAAATTGAGCCTAATTCAAATCCTATTCGAATCCAATGTTACAACCCTTTAAATGTGTGACTCTGTAGGTTCACGTATAACTTGGTTAATATATGGAAACCCCTTTCCAAACCCTACTAACAACGGTTTCTAGCAAAGTATATTAATGGGAAAATTACTCGCATACCATTATAATTTTTAAAAATTGCCTATATGCCACTATCAGTGACTGTGGCAGCCCCCATCTGTCAGTGACACACCGATGGTATATTGGCAAACCGTGAAAATTGTAATGGCACAAAAAAAATTAACCCTATATTAATCCAAGTATACGTAAAGATCATATAGGCTGAACCTTGTAATGTTCAATATGTGCATGTCCCTTTGCCTCATGATATCGATCGAGCACAAGGTAAGATTTGTGTCATCCTATCAATAACTCAACCCTCTCTCAATCTTCATATTGGATTATAACTTGTGATTAACCCTTTAATTACATCGGCATGGTCATGCACTTCCATAATCCATTACATCGAGGGGCCTAAAGATATCTCTCCTGTAAGGAACAAAAAATTCCATCTTGATCACTCATATCCCACTACATGTTTCATTACAGATCTGATGACTACTTTTATAATTATAGTTACCAAATAGTGTTTGGTAGTCCCAAAGTAAGCCATTATGCATGTCGGGAATCATGGAGATCTCAAGTCTTAAACATTACATAAACACTACTGAAACTAACCGAAGACACACGAAATATCAATAGTACCTCATAGTGGGTCTATCCTGTTAGAGATGTATGTCTTGTGCAATATCCCTAGTATAAGGGGTTTTGTGCATATTGTACATGTATATATTTTGGCCTATGGCCTCTATTGAATACAAGCTGCTTTCATCACATGGTATCAGAGCGAGGTTTACCCTCATTGTCTTGCTCGTGACCAGAACCTAATCTGGCTTCCTCCTTGCTAGATCTAGCTTCTCTGTTGGATCGGCCTCTTCCCCACTTCTCTTATCAGATCTGGCTTTTCCTCATCGGATCTGGCTTGGTCCCGTCGGATCAGCTTCTCCTGCTCGGTTGTTGGCGTCTCTAGGCCGGTAGGCTTCGCACGCCCGCTGTCCAGCTCGCCCACCATGCCTCAGACGGACAGTCGACTGCCTCCCCACGCCCGTCGGCGGACGCGCCTCTCCAGCCGCTAGCGCCCTGCTGCCTCTCGCCGCTGCCCGCTGTGTCTTGGTCGTAGCCCTGCACTGCTGCTGTCGGCGGCTGCTACTTCAGCCGTCGCAGCCCCATAGCCTGCCTCCTTGCTCGTGACCTAGAGAGGCATAGAGTTGTTTTGCTGCGGTAAAAAAGAGTAAAAAAAGAAAAGGAAGAAGAGTTGCAGCGGCTAGTCGCTTCTTTTGTGCTCTCATTATTGTTTCACATATCTTCAAGATGTCATCGAGCACTGTTTTTGTTCCTCGGTGCTCGGTGATCTTTGATGGTGCCAACTACTGAGACTTCATGCAGCATATGCGCGTTAACATGCGTAGCCTTTGTCTTTGGGGTGTTCTTTGTGGTGATGTTCCTTGTCCGCCTTCCTTGGAGCCTTCGACGAAGCATGTGCAGCCGACGGTTGACACCGGAGACCAGAGAACCGACTATTCTGAAGCTTTGGAGTTGTATCGTGATCGGTTATCTGATATTTCTTAGTGGATGGAACAACTAACTAACTGGAATATGATTAGCAATCTGATTTGCTGAATTCATGAACCGGAGGATATTAGAAAGAAAAGAATCAAAATAAAGTGCATGCATAAATGAGGCTGAAAACGGCCAAATCACTGAAGAAAATTCAAAATAAGGGTTCCTTTAAACTCCTTTCAGCATGTATGGCATTTCTTTCTAGATTTCTGAAGTTTACCTACTTGCTACTATATTTGTCCTTCTAGTTTCTTCTGCAACGCCTAGAATAATATGAAATGAACAAATACAGTAATTTAGATGATGGATGTCTCATATGATGGTTGTCTCACTGATTCTCATATATTCAACTAGTGAAAATAAACTATGCAAAGGAAAATTGTTCACTAGTATTTAGCAGTTGACCAGTGCCTCAATCATCACATCATGGCATTTCATTGAGATGTTGTATACTACTAAATTCTCATTCAAATTGATCTACAACCGGAAGTTCTTGAGTACAGGGCACACCACTTGTTGTCATTTGTTCAAGAAAATCATCTGTTCCAGAAAAAAAATAGTTAGGAAGTTTATCAAAATTACAATATGACTTTGTAAGTTTGGTGATATGTACCTGGTATAGAACTCCTTAGCCAATCTTGTGTGCAAATCATAGCTTCAAGTGTTTCAGGCAGTAGACTACACCTCTTTTCATCAAGCATTTGTTTAGCTAAGCTGAAGCATGATTCAGAAGCTACTGTCGACGTAGGAACACTTAAGATATTACGTGCCATTCGAGCAATAATTGGATATTTGGGACCATGTAACTTTCACCAGGATAATATGTCAAAAGAAGTATCATTTATTCCAGGGTGTGGAGGATCATCAAGATAAATATCTAACTCTGATCTTCCTTGCTGACTTGAGCTATTATCTTGGATAAACTTTTCTAATCCTAATCTAGTAGAAAATAACCTCAAAGAGGACTCCTGTGAACTATATTCATGAGAACTTCTTGAAGTGCTAACAACTGATAAGGACTATGTTGGTTGCTTTGCATATTCATCAAATAAGTCACTAAAGCATTTCCTCATACGTTTCACTTTCACAACTTTTTCAGAAGGATAAAATAGTCCATAGTAGTACTGAATAGACTTCAACTTGTAACGAGGGTCAAGAATGGTTGCTATAGATAATAACTTGTTACAAGTCTCCCAATATTTCTCAAATTTTTGTATCATCGGTATAACCATTACAGCAATAAAAGAATCATCACTCAACATCCATTCTTTCAAAAAAAATAAATTTCACAAAAATCATTGAAGTAAAGACTTGCAGGAGGAAATTTTGTGCCAGAAGCTCTTAGAGGTGCTTCATAGAAGACCCACAAGCAATTTGTCACTTTGCTGATATGTGTCCAATCCTCATTTGATGGGCAAAACTTATAAGAACTATCATATTCTTTCAATCGATCAAAAGCTTCACGGAATTTAATTGTTCTCTCAAGCATGTCAAATGTTGAGTTCCATCTAGTTGGAGTATCAGATTCTAAAGATAGCTTAGGAGCATTTACTTGTTGGGCAATCAACTCAATTTTTTCTTTTCTTGATGTGGATTTGTAGATATAACTAATTGTCTCTCGTAAATTAGCAAGAATGGGGACAATAAGTTTCAAGCCATCTTGAACTATTAAGTTCAAGATATGTGCAGCACACCAAACTTGAAAAAATTGTCCTTTTAAGTGTAATGATTTCTCGGGTAAGAGAACATCAAGTAATTCCTGCACCACAACATCATTAACTGAGCAATTGTCAATTGTCAAGAACAAAGCTAAATAGTTTTCTATCTAAATTCCATTCATACAACCTATTCATAATCTCTTTAGCAATGACGACAACAGTGTGTGGAGTTTTTACATGCACAAACCCAATAATATTTTTATGCAACTTCCAATCAGCATCAATGTAATGAATTGTCATGCTCATATAGCCAATCATTTGAGTTGCTGTCCACATATCAGATGTAATACTGATTCGGTTCATATTTCTATCCAAAATTTTGTATTGCTTCATCTTTTCCTCCTTGTATAACTTAATGATATCCTCTCTGACAGAAGTTCTATGCATTAACTTAAATTGTGGTTGTAGATTATAAATGAATTGCCTTGTGTAGTAATGTTCAGGCATGCAAAATGGATAATTATGACAGACAACCATTCTGCAAAATCGTCACGACTTCTCTGCTGATCAAAAACAGGAAGCTCTTGCTTTGGAGCAGTAGTATTTCTTTTCTTTGACTTTTGAAGCTCAGGACAAGCACCTATGTGATAATTTAAATGACTTGTTCCATTCTCGTTACCAGCAACTAGATGTGCATTGCAATGTATACATACTGCTTTAGAACAACCATCCACTACTAGTATCTTAAAGTCCTTCCAAACTTTTGATCTAAATTTTTTCTTAGCAGGACAACTTTGTGCATATCCACCTAGATCAATTATTCCATCAACTCTATCGAATGGAATTAAAGACATAATATCAGTACATTCTAAAATAAATTCCACTCTATTAAACAATATAAAAATTTGAAGTTCTATTAGCTTGAAATGATGAAAATGATGAAAAGAACTAATTCGAAGTGTGTGGCACAGAAATATTACCCATCATCGGCATGCTCTTTAGATGATTCACGTGGGAAACTCTGTAACTCTTGATTTTCACCTGAGCTTTGAACATCACCACATGTGTCACTAGAGCTCATGGCAATAAAATTTCTACTGCCTAAAATTATACCAAATGAATTATTGTGATTATTAAGTACCAAAGATAAATATATATATACATATATATAGATAAGTATAACAGTCATTTCAACTTACTAGACCTTTCTTTTGCACAATGACCAGCACCCTGCTCCACCATGCTTAGCACAAAGGAACATTTATGTTAAGAAAGATTAGTAAAAGTTAAAATCTATTTAACTAATTTCTCAATCTAATTTAACCTGGAGCTTAAACCATCAATCATATTCAGAGAACATCAAAGAAGACAAACTTAACAACATAACTTTGTACATGAAAATTTATACTTGAAAGAACAACAACCTGCTTTGTAATGTCAGATCATAATTAATAATTATATCCAACCCTGAGATGGTCTTGAGCTTAATGATGCTATCAATAATGTGAGACACTTCACGGTGAATTAGACACTTCCAGTGATGGATAAGCTTGTAATGCACTACAAGAAGATCATAAAACAAAATCAAAGCTAAAGAAGTGGTCATCGCTCAGATCAGGTCGGCGACCACATCTGGGCCAAGAGCCCTAGTGGCGACGGCATGTCCGGCGACAACGCGCTCGAGACACCATATAGGCCAAAGAACTATACAGTGCCAAAGAAGGTTCTAGATCTCCACCAACCACGATTTAGAGAAGACGTTAGCTGTATTTGGGAGCTCTTGCTACCTCGCTGATGGAGAAGGCTCTGTTGCTGCCACCGAAGCCACCGTATTACTCGCGAGTTCGTCGCGCGGCTGCTCGTCTTGTTTTCCTCTACTGTAGCAGCAGATTGGGGATGGGCATTACTGGGTAAAGTGGGTAGCGTCCTTGGTTGAGCCTCTGTCTTTTCTCACTTTTCCTGCCACACCTATTTCTTTAGATCTTTCTTTGGTACCATTTGCGTTCTCTCCTGTTGTGTCTACTTTGGTGCCTTCCATGCTTTTGGACACCTCGTCTCATGCCCCTCCTACTTCTAGTTTGGTTGAACCTTTCCTTTTCCACTACACTCGTCGTTCTTGTGCTATCTCAGATCCCGCTAATTAACTCTCTGCTGAGCCATCCCCTTCTATTGATTCAACTCCGTCCTCTCCTCGGTATTCTCTTGGTGATCGCCACTCGATTCGACCTCCTGATCGTTTTGGCTTTGCTGGTGTTGTTCTTGCTGAGTTGTCCTCTTATCGCAAGGTTGTCATTCATGGTTACCTGTGGCTTTGATGCTTCCCTTGAGTGTTATAAGGCTCGTCTCGTTGCCCGTGGCTTCCAACTGGAGCATGGTTGTGACTATGATGAGATTTTTGCTTCGGTAGCCCACATGACTATAGTGCGCACTCTTCTTGTTGTTGCTTCTATGCGTCAGTAGTCTATCTCCCAGCTTGATGTCAAGAATGCCTTTCTTAATGGTGAGTTGCATGAGGTCTACATGCGCTCACCGCTTGGGTATTCTGTTCCTATGGTTATAGTTTGTCATCTTTGTCGCTCTCTATATGGCCTTAGCGAAGCCCCTCGAGCTTGGTTTGATTGTTTTTCTTCTGTGATCATTGCTGCTAGCTTTTTTGCTAGTGTTCATGATCTTGCGCTCTTTGTTCAGGGGGTGGGGTGAAAGAGACATTGAAGGCCATAATGAAGCGTTTAGACGCCATCGAAGAAAGACTAATGCCAATCCAAAGTCTGGAGGAAAGGTTAACAGCACTGGAGATTTCCATTCGGTCCCCTCTTGGACGCCAAGAACTTCCGGCCGCTTGTGTTCCTGCGCACACGCCGGAGCAAGGCCAGGACGGCGGGCGCAGGGACTTCCGCCAAGCAGACCGCGGAGAGGTGGACCAGAGGGGTCCCTTGCCTCGCAGCCAGGAAAGCAGGCACCGAGGAGCCGGCAGCGACGGGGACGGTGACCTGGGACCGAATTCGTCGCCGTGTCGCCAAGGAGGAGGGCGGCAGGACCCAGACCAGTTGCCGCACCGCCAGGGCGGAGGGCGGCAGAGCCCTGAGCCGCCGTCGCGCCACCAGAGAGGAGGGCAATGGAACCTTGACCGAGTCGCCACCAACAGTGACGGCGGCCAGGGGGACCTGCCGTCGCGCCACCGGGGAGGGGGGCACCAGAACCCTCGCTGGCCCGCCGCAGACCCCTGCACGACGCGACACCACTGTTGGTCGCCGCTGCCCTACACAGTGCGGCATCGCCGCTGTTTGGTGCGTGGGCTGCTGCTTCCCCGCATGAAGTGGTGCCGTCGACCGCCATGGCCGCCGCCATTGTTTGCATCTCTTCCGTATTGTTTCTGCCGCCGACCAGATCTCCGTCATCGAAGTGGTGGGCGACAGTGGGGAAGACGACTTGGCAGTTAGGATAAAATCTGTTTTGATTAATTAGTTAAGATTCCAGATTAGATCAAGTTGGTTATAGCAGATTAGATCAAAAGGTCAGGTGTTGTGCCTATATAAACAGGACCTCATTAGGAGTCTAGGCGTCAAGTATTTAGTTTGGCTATTGCCTTGTATCCCTGCCTCTTCGCCGCGTCGCCGCGACGGAGAGGTCCAGGCCCTCAACCAACTACCTCGTTTCCTTATCAATTAAGAAGTTTAGTTCCTTCTAATTCCCCCGAAATCCCTGCCGGTTATAGGATACATATCCAACGTTTTCTCCTTGTCCAAATAAATAAAAAAAATTCAGATACGTATCAGGTGCGTCCCCGATACGCGAAGCAGAGAACTTTTCCTCCTCTCGACCGTGACATGTTGCCCTAAATCTCAGCCCACTCTCATGCAACCTCTTCCCTCTAGTACACATGCCGCCGCATCAGAGATCTTGCTGCTATGCCGCCATCCGCTGTTGGCCGATGCCACGCTCACGTGCCGCCACGCCGCCATAGCTTGGGGGCTGGGGCTGCCGCTAGAGCAAGGGCTTTCCGCCGCGGCAGCCTCCATTCGCCGCAGCCCGCAGCCTTCGTAACTCCGCGAGAGCGGCCAAGCCGAGCGCCCGAGCAGCCGAGAAGGTGTTGTTCTCGTGTTTTGTTCGCCTGTTCCTGTTTTTTCTCAATTTATTTCTGTTTTGCTGTTGTGCAATACTGCAATATGCATGTGCTGTCTTGCTGAATGAATGAATATGTAGTCACTGTGTTATACTTGTTTGTGTGAATGTTAAATTTGTAGATTGATGGATAGTAATAGTGGATCAGGATTTGATGGTTCAAATGTATTGAGTTTATTTTCATGTTGAACTATGGAACTAAGAATTGTGTTATTATGTTTGTGTGGTTATTATTTTTATATGTATTACTAATAAATAAATATATATATATATGTATATATATACGGGAGCGATATTCTACACCATGTGTGCAATAGCTATTCTACACCGATCATGAGAATACAACTTTCAGTAGTAGATTTTCTCAGCAAAATAGCAACTGAATACTACTTTTTCTCAGTAGTAGATTTCTCAGTAGAATATCTATTCTACACACGTGGTATAGGATAACATTTGTGTATATATATATATATATATATATATATATATAATATATATGCATGTATCGTTGTATCCATGTTTTTTTGAAAATGCTGATTCGAAATATCGTGTATCCGTATCCACGTATCTGGGCAACATAGCTACTGGGTTCCCAGGTAAGGAACAATTGTTCTATTACATCAATCTGTACAGTATCATGTTTTTTCCTTTCATTGTTTGTTTTCCAAATTTTGTATTGTGCAACTCCTATTTTACAGCTTTCCCCTTTTATAAAACTATTTCCTGTGTGCAGGATGGTAACTGTATCGTTCATGACATGTTTGGCCATGAAGTGGTGGCCAAAATAAAGGAGCAGTATTGTGATGCATTCCTAACAGCACACTTTGAGGTCCCAGGAGAAATGTTCTCTTTGTCAATGGAAGCAAAGATGAGGGGAATGGGAGTTGTGGGATCCACTCAGAACATCTTAGATTTTATTAAAAGTCGTTTGAAAGAAGCTTTGAATAGGAACATCGATGATCATCTTCAGTTTGTGTTAGGAACAGAATCAGGAATGATCACATCTATTGTTGCTTCTGTCCGTGAATTATTTGATTCCTATAGATTTTCTCAACAGAGTGCCAACATTGAAGTTGAAATCGTGTTCCCGGTTTCTTCAGATGCTGTTTCTAATACATCTATCAGTGGTTCTAATCATCTTGATTCTTTGATAGCTACTGATTTAGACAAACTTAGTGTTGTTCCTGGGGTGAGTTCTGGTGAAGGTTGTTCTATCCATGGGGGCTGCGCATCATGTCCGTATATGAAGGTTAGTGATCACCTTTTTAGTTTTTTCTGATAACTAATAGCTTGACTAATATATTAATGAAACAGCAACAATTTCTCTGCTGTTTTCTTCAGAAAATATATCTTTCATTGTCATGAAAGTGCATTTTATTAGCTTAGTTCATAATTTCTACACATCCACAGGAGCAGGGCCTTCATTTAGATAGGAAGTCAAGAAAACATCACTTCACAAAGAACTTTCTAATATATAATACTTTATTTCATAAGAATAATGTGCCATTATTTTTCTTACATTCTTTGGCTTGGTAACCATGGCAACATTTCGAATGCATTTTCTGCTGTTTACTATCTTCCTTATGGTAGTTGAACAAGTTTATTCATGTGTTTCTTGAAATTATCAAAACATTTCATGTGATCATTGACATTTGATTTCTGAGATAATTGTATTCCTTGTGTTCTTAGTGTTCCATTTTATGCAGATGAATTCTCTACGGTCACTACTTAAAGTGTGCCATCAGCTTCCTGATAAAGATAAGAGATTAGTCACCTATCAGGCTAGCCGATTCAGTGCTATGACTCCTCTGGGAAAATTGGTTGCAGAAGTTGGGTGTGAACCCATTTTGCATATGAGGCACTTCCAGGTTTGCCACCCTTTTTCTTTTTATCCTTAACTCTGAACATAGTTCCTTACCAATTCAGTCTAATTTAAAGCATTGGCTTCCACCCACTGGAATTCAATCATTGCAGATCTGAAGTCACCCGTCTTTAAAATATCATGTGATCTAAGGTGAAAATTTGAATCAACTACACATGCACCTGGGTTTTGATATTTGAAATAAATGTAGGAGTCTTTTTGTGGGCCAATCTTACATAATTCTGCTTATTCTAGAGCTTGTTTGGCACAACTTCAAATATGAGATCTATATTAAATCTAAAGTTTATATGATAAAATAAAGTGGTTTAAATTTTTTTTTCTATTCTAAAATAAAATCCAGATTACTCAACTAAATACCATTAATCTAACTGCAACTCCAGATCCAAGATTTCTTCAAGCTATGTTTGACATATTAGAAATTCATTGTGTTATTTCAAATATTTATTTTATCTTTGTATTTTTAATGGAAAGTAACATATGTCCTACATATTGAATTGTATTATTGTAGTGCTTTCTTACTTATTGACTTGTGAGTAGTGTTTCAAAACCTTGACATACATTGTCAAGGAAGATTATATGTAGTTGTCTGTATTGTTCTCTCTTAAGCATCCAAATATAGGTCAAATGACTCGAATCTGTAAGACTTAGCTTTAATTTATATTAAGATAGTAATCTTTCTTAAAATGTCTGCCTTTAATTCCATTGTTCTATATTTTCGTTTATATTTCAGTTCTGCTGATGGTTAATTTGTATTTTTAGACTGTGTAGGCTCCAATTACTTAATGACAAACCTATGGACATTTTTCAGGCAAGAAAGAGATTATCAGACAAGCTTGTTCACCAGGTTATCCACGGTAACAAAGAACCTACATCATAGGTGTTCATGGAGCTATCAATTATTGTTATTCACATGTAATACAAAATACCAGCTGCCCCGAGTGAATGCAACCTTCAACTGAAAAGTGCAACAGACAATTTGTGGCTGAGATGAAGAGACCTGTTGCTGGCTTTTCTGTTGGAGAGAAAAGTACACAGAATTTGCAAGGAAAGATAAATTCAACTGACCTGTCATCCCAGTCAAATTTTTGTTTATTTTGTGGGTTTCATATATGAATGTGCCATAATGTTTACAATAATGCTGTACAACGATTTTGTGGGTTGCTTGTGACCGAAAGGAAGGAAAATACCAGTATGTGACCAAAAGAAAACACCAGTGCCAGATTACTACAATTTAGCAAATAACCATCAAATTTGTCCTTTGGAGGTCTAATAGACCCGACGGGTACGGGGGAGCCTGATCTTTCGATTTCGATGAGAGATGGGGGATGTGGTGAATTTGGTGGAAGCCGACGTTGGCTGCCCGACTACCACAACCAAGAGGGTGTGGCGCCTTGAGCGACAGGTACACCGTCTCCTGATAACTATGATTTGGGGGTGGAGATCGACGTTGTGCTACCCGACTACAACAACCACAAGGATGCTGCGCCTTAGCGATAGTTACACCGACTCCGGTTGTTGCTGCTCTTGCCGTGCCAAGAACAGCCTTGAACCTGCAAGCAATCGAAAAACAAGCAAGAACAAGATGACAAGCAAACACTCGCGGATGTGATAGAAGTTGGAGTTTTGATTCAAGTAATCGGGCGGTCTAGTCGACACGCGCGTTACAAGGAAGTAGCAGCAGCTAACTTACATCAAGCAAAACCCGAGTTCTTTTGTGGCTACCACTTGCTTTTAAAGGGAAAACTAGAAACTCAGGATGGAGTCACGAGCGTTCTTCGGCAGTTTTTGGACGTTTCGTCTGTCCTCTGTCATTGATTCTTGATCCGTTGGAAAGTAGACGAAGAGACCTTTCCAACAAGTACTTATTTGCATTAAACAACCTTGGTAGTTGAAAGATATGCTCCATTTAATCTTGGATTTCTGTAGTTACAAGAGTCCCTTCGGGTGCACGAATATTTATTGCATTGTTGCATTCTCCACTCCTAGCTGGTTCAGTTCCTAAGCACTTAAGGATAATAAAGTCATCACAAGACTTTAATAGTACCTCATTGGAAAAATAATTAACTTGAAAAGCTAGGAACGAGTTCACCAGATAATTAAGTTCACGTGCACGGGCGCGTGTCATTGGTCCTTGCTTAGGTGTAAGCGGTGAAGTGTTGGCTGTTGTTGTGGTTGTATCAATGGCAGCGATGTCCTCATCATCCTCCCCTTCTTGCAATAGAGTCATCCTCGACTCGAACGTGTTTTCCTCACGCAAGTATGGTTTCAAATCTTGGTCCCCAATCAACTTCCACGATGTTCCATGCCCTTGATTTTCTCACAACGCGTCCCTTAATCCATGTAATAATTTCTGTAATTGAAAACAACAACTTATGGTGCAACAACCTTTCTCAAATATATAAAATGTAAATCTAATATAGAAAGCATGCACCTTTATTTTTATTATATTTATATCCCAGCCGGTGATGTCCTCATCATTCTCTCCTTCTTGGCAGCAAACTGTCCTCGGTTTGTTCTTGTGTTCATCATCAATGCAACTCCTAGCAAAAGAACCATTATTGTGCAGTATCTCTTGTTCTTTAAACATGTGGTGAATTGAAGAAACCCAACTCACCAAATCCTTTGCTTGAACAAATGACATCGAATCTGTACTTTTAGATATTGGAATTTGAATTGTGGCATTGCTAAGCAGCCCACAAGGCTCTCCTTGAAAACAAACCTGCGTATTTAAATCAAAACAAGAGACTCTCGAGATAATATGATTAATTAAAGCACCTTGGTCAAGACTATTATTTTTAGAATTTACATGCTGTTTCAAATATGAACATATGTAAACTCTATGCACAAAGTATACTCCTTGATCATTGTATTTTCCAATTACGTGAAAACTCATTTGATCAGGACATGACAAATCAGGTCTAGTGAGTAATTTCTCATTTAAAGTACTAAGTTCACAAAGATCATCAAGTTCAATATAACCCCAAGTATTTAAAGAAGATAACAATTTCTGTTCTTCCTTTTCACTAGCAATGTGAACAACATGTATCAAATCACTTAAAGGTTTGGCAACAAAGTCAACCTGTTCATTAACTAGTTGTGACATGTATACAAGTGAAGTATTAACACACAACTCTTCTTTATTACAAGGAGTGTCAAGCAAATCATCTAGTAACAAAGCAATTTCAGCAAAAGATTCTACTAACGATGGCTCTATAATAGCATGAATGGTGGAGAATTGTGTTTCATCAAGAGTACACTCACCTTGATTAATTTCAGCACATATATTACCTTGCAAAACCTTTTCCGATGATGTAAGTGCATTTTTATTCTCCTTTTCCTGTTCAAGGTCAGTAGTACTAGCATGCACACCAAATGGTGTTTCCTCTAAATCAATAGCAATCTGAATTTCAGCTTGACACGCAAGTTCAAACAATTGAGAAAGAGAATTATATGTTTCATGATGAAGCAGTTCTTGAATTTCCTTGTTAAGCCCACGTAAAAACCTTTGTTCTATAGATTCTTCACATTCATCTATACACAACGTAATAAACAAACATGCATATCATGATAATATGAGGCAACACTTCTGCTATCTTGTTTTAAACATTGTAGTTTCTTTAATAGAATATCGGCATAATATGGAGGAACAAAAGCATCTCTCAAATATTTCTTTAAGTCTTTCCAAGATTGAGGTATTTTATCATGTCTACAAAGATGTTTCCAATGATATGCAGCATCTTTAACTAACACTTTAGAGGCAGCCATAACCTTTTCTCTTTTAGACAAGTTATACTTTTTAAATTCATTATCTACAGCTAGCTCCCATTGAATATATGCATGAGGATCATAATTTCCTTCAAAATAAGGTATTGTACATTTGAAACTAGCTAGAATTTCATCACATACCTCATATTTATCGTGTTGATCTCTCATGTGTCGATGAAGATGTCGATATTGAGCTTCACTATATCCTACCTCCATGTGTATCCCTGCCATGATTAGTAGTAGACAAGAAACATACAAATAATATGTACGCTCCTATCAACTACAAGATTGTGAAGGCACAACGTCACACTCGCTCAATCCTGTATCAAGCTCTTACAAGTTCTTACCACACAATGCAGGAGGTGTCGGCAAACAGCAAGAACAACAACAAACGGTGACTGCCAGCACAACCCGGTGGCGTTGTAGATAATTTTGTGGAGATGTCGGTGGCTGCTAAAACAATTGCACAAAGGAACAACTAGTACCACGTTAGTCACAGCAAGTTGAATAAACGTTCCGCGATGGTACTGTGCTGGTCCTAGTCCAAACCGTGATAGAGACGTGAGCCGTCACCCAAACGTAATCACCAAAATGCTCAAAACAGCAAGCTGAATTTCGAAACTTTGAAGCAAAGGTCACACAAAATGTCTTTCTTTTTTTTGTACTTGGAATCTTTATATAGAAAATTGAATTAGTGCGCCTTTTTTGTTTTTTTTGGCCTGTGCCTTGTTTCTTGCTGATCTGTGCGGCTTTTGTTTTGCACTTGCCTTTTTCTCTCTTTGTAACTTCAGCTAGAGAATGAAAATGGAGATAGAACAAGGTGCACGAACTCAAAACTCTAGCGGTAAAAAACTTAGGACCAGCAACTTGACACAAAGAAGTAACCGTGAATTCAACAAGCCGAGAGCTAAGTAGCAAAGCAAAGGCACAAAATGTTTTTGGGATTTTCAGATCGAAACTTATCTTTGGGCAAAAGTGGACTGTAGGAAAAACAAAGAACAAAGAACAAAGGAGAAGGAGATCTCTCACCGATCAACCTAAAATCTGATACCACTTAATAGACCCGACGGGTACGAGGGAGCCCGATCTTTCGATGAGAGATGTAGGATGTGGTGAATTTGGTGGAAGCCGACGTTGGCTGCCCGACTACCACAACCAAGATGGTGTGGCGCCTTGAGCGACAGGTACACCGTCTCCTGATAACTACGATTTGGGGGTGGAGATCGACGTTGTGCTACCCGACTACAACAACCACAAGGATGCTGCGTCTTAGCGATAGTTACACCGACTCCGGTTGTTGCTGCTCTTGCCGTGCCAAGAACATCCTTGAACCTGCAAGCAATCGAAGAACAAGCAAGAACAAGATGACAAGCAATGTGATAGAAGTTGGAGTTTTGATTCAAGTAATCGGGTGGTCTAGCCGACACGCGCGTTACAAGGAAGTAGCAGCAGCTAACTTACATCAAACAAAACCCGAGTTCTTTTGTGGCTACCACTTGCTTTTAAAGGGAAAACTAGAAACTCAGGATGGAGTCACGAGCGTTCTTCGGTAGTTTTTGGACGTTTCGTCTGTCCTCTGCCATTGATTCTTGATCCGTTGGAAAGCAGACGAAGAGACCTTTCCAACAAGTACTTATTTGCATTAAACAACCTTGGGAGTTGAAAGATATGCTCCATTTAATCTTAGATTTCTGCAGTTACAAGAGTCCCTTCGGGTGCACGAATATTTATTGCATTGTTGCCTTCTCCACTCCTAGCTGGTTCAGTTCCTAAGCACTTAAGGATAATAAAGTCATCACAAGACTTTAATAGTACCCCCATTGGAAAAATAATTAACTTGAAAAGCTAGGAACGAGTTCACCAGATAATTAAGTTCACGTGCACGGGCGCGTGTCATTGGTCCTTGCTTAGGTGTAAGCGGTGAAGTGTTGGCTGTTGTTGTGGTTGTATCAGTGGCAGCGATGTCCTCATCATCCTCCCCTTCTTGCAATAGAGTCGTCCTCGACTCGAACGTGTCTTCCTCACGCAAGTATGGTTTCAAATCTTGGTCCCCAATCAACTTCCACGATGTTCCATGCCCTTGATTTTCTCACAACGCGTCCCTTAATCCATGTAATAATTTCTGTAATTGAAAACAACAACTTATGGTGCAGCAACCTTTTCTCAAATATATAAAATGTAAATCTAATATAGAAAGCATGCACCTTTATTTTTATTATATTTATATCCCAGCCGGTGATGTCCTCATCAAGGTCACTGCAAGGTATTACGGCTCTGGTGCTTGTGAATGCAAGGCCTAGTGATGAGAGGTGATCTGGAAAAATCTAAGTTTTCAAAAAAATGACACTTAAAAAATTGTTTATGAATAAATTTGGCACAAACTTGTGAGATTTTCCATACAAACATGTTGTGCAAACAGCTATGGATTAGGTGTTTGGCTGGTGCGTGTATTTGATCCAGTCAGATATTTTGTAGTTGTCCTCTTCTTTGGCTACACTTTTTTTGACTTGGTCTTTCCCCCAATTTTTAGGTGTTTTGAGATGGTCATTTGGCTTCACAAACTAGTGTACGGCAGACGTCTGATGAGAGTTTCTTATATAATAGATGGGGTGTGCCACATGTGATGTTCGTTGCGATTGAGGCGTGCTAATGGTGTACTTGTGTAGATATTTATTTTACGTTTGTGTTCTAGTAAAAAAGACCATGACTTACAAAGAATATATAACTCAATCGGATCACATATTATTTCTTAAAAGATAAGAATGTGTTTTTCAGATGCACATAAAATATTAGCATAGAGCTGGTAATGTTAGTAGAGCTGGTAATTTTTACAAGCAAATAACAATTCAGAGCATCTAAATAACATTTAGAGTTAAGACATTTATAGTCACCATCTTTCATTACAATGGTTGATATTGTTATGCTGAAGGAACAAACCAAGCATATCAATTACATTTGGTCACCGTGAATGCTTTATTTCAGGAAATAATAAAAAAACTGGGAAAAACCCGAACTTATCAATTACATTTGGTTACCGTGAATGCTTTATTTCCTTAGGATTGAGATTTCTTCTACTATCGAGGGTTATTTTTTGTCTCAAGAGAAGTATATTCAGGATCTTCTTCATCATGCTTCTTTCACTGATGAGCACACTGTTGATACTCCTATGGAGCTTAATCTTAAGCATCGACTCTCTGATGGTGAGCCTCTTACGGACCCCACTCGCTATCGCCATCTTGTCGGGAGTCTTGTTTATCTTGGTATCACTTGTCTTGACATTTCTCGTACGGTGCATATTCTCAGTCAGTTTGTTTCAGCTCCTACTCAGCTCTACTATAGTCATCTTCTGCGTGTTTTGTGATACCTTTGTGGGACGGTCTCTTGTCGTCTCATCTTTCTGTGCTCCAGCTCTTTACAACTTCGTGCATATTCTAATGCTACTTGGGCTAGCGATCCTTCTGATCGTTGGTCTCTTTCTACCTACTGCGTCTTTCTTGGTGGTTCTCTCATTGCATGGAAGACTAAAAAGCAGGTCGCGGTTTCACGTTCTAGTGCAGAGGGTGAGTTACGGGCCATGGCATTGTTAACTGTGGAGCTCAGTTGGTTACGATGATTACTTGAGGATTCTGGTGCTTCTTCTCCTATGCCTACTTTTTACTCAGACAGTACCAATGCTATCAGTATTGGTCGGGATTCGGTGCAGCTTGAGCTCACTAAGTATATTGGGGTTGATGCTTCTTACACACAGACTTAGTAATAATGCAATCTCCCCTCCCGATTCGGTTGCCAACAAGCCTAGCTGCCGCTGGTTGGTGCGGCGCCGCCTTCCCTCGAGAGCCTCGAAGCGGAGATTCTAGCGATGGGTGAAGCCCCGACCTCTCATCTCTTGGAGTGACACCGTAGTCCCAGGTGAGTCCCACACTGCTACTGTGGCACTATCCTACACTTGGAGGCCAAAGTTCATGCCTCAATTCACTGGCCACAAGGTTGCAGCGAGGGACGTGCCTCCACTCACGTGATCGATCAGCTATTGCTTCTGGACTTCATCAAGCCGTTCATCGTCGAGTGCGATCCATCTGGCTCTAGGTTCAATGTTCTGATGTCTCTATCTTGATTTTCATCTTGAGGACGGACTACTTCTCAAGGGAGGGATGTCATGTGAGGAATTCACTCTAGAAGCCAGCCCAAGAAGGCCCTGGCACCAACCCAGGCCTAGTGTTAGACATTGTCGTGTCTATGTGTGTAGATCCTAGCTAGCCCAACCATAGTTCAGTTAGAGAGATATGAGATCATTGATTGGTGTTGTTTCTATAAACCTCAAGATCCACACATTTCTAATCTCTTACATGGTATTAGTAGTCTAGGTTTTCTTCTACACCTAGCGTGCCTTCTCCTCCGGCTCTGCTTTATGGCCACCTCGTCGCTACCCGGCGATCTCGCCGCCACTCATGGCCCCACCGTTGACGCTCTTGCCTTCCAGCGCGTCGAGGACAACTGCTACGCTGCTCTTGCCCGTGCGGCTAAAGCAGAATGCGAGGCCACCTTGCTCAAACCAAGCTTGACGTTTCTGATGCTCGCCTTCGCGATGCCCTCCGACTCACCGCTCGTGATAGCATGTCTGTGGAACCACCCCGTGATGAGGACACAACATTCGCCACAGGCGATCTTCTCGCCTTCGACGTGGCCCTTCTTCAAAATGAGGTCGCGACTCTCTTGAACCTGCACGCTCAGGTGGTCGTTGTGTAGAACATCCCCTTCCTCGTACCGCTGGTTCTCGACGTCACCTCTACCTTCTATGCTCGGTGGCACAAGTCATTCCTCCTCACCGTCGGGAAGTTCTCCTTGGAGAGCCATGTCCTCTCTAATGACGTTATGCCCAATTGTGTCGTTCGCATCTGGCTCCTCGACGCTGTCACCTACGACCTCGCCAACACCATCTTTGAGCGCGGTGCCATCGCCTATGTCACTTGGCTCGCCATCGAGTCCTAGTTTCTCAAGAATCACACCACCCTCGCCCTCTACGTTGACCAAGAGTTTCGGGCCTTCCAGTAGGGCGACCTCCCCATCGCTGAGTACTGCCACCGCTACAAGCGGATAGACGAGGACCTCCATGACCTCGGGGAACCTATCTTCAACCGTACCTTGATACGGGGTGACCCGATCTTCTCGCTGAGCTTGATGTAGATGGAGGATAACTTGTGAGATGTTGACGATTATCCGGATGTTCCCCTCTTGCCAATGCAATAGATCTTAACCCTATAGATATTCGCAACACCACACACTTGCGCACGTAGCCGCCAGCCACGAAGCGGTGCTTCTATCTCCTAATTCCCAATGGAACAACAGATAACACTTGAATTTCCCAGTAGCAAACACACCCGATCGAAACAAAGTGGTGGAAGTAAAATTCTTGATCGAAACAAAGAGGAATTCATGATAACAGTAAAAGGCAGAATAACACTTCAATCTGAATCAATTTAATTTCGAAAATATTCAAAAATAAATAGCCAAGTTTTCTAGGGCTGGCCACCTCTATATATAGGGGTATTTAAGAGGCTAGGGATGTGTGGGTTGTACAAAGAGAGTTCTAGATGAACACAACTCGGTTACAAGGTCCATGGGCTTCGGACTGAATATGTAACACGCATTGTTGTCGTGATTGTGATATGTTCGGATAGAATCTGGAGGTGTATCTAGATCCGTTAGAAAGATGACTTCTCAAGCATTCCAAAGAGTCCGAGATCATCCAAATTGGAGCTTCCATGTAAAAGTTATGCACGTTTTAATCTGGTGTTGTCCCTGTAGTCCGAGTCCAAGTCCAAAACGTGTAAAACTTTATCTCCACCTTCTCTTGGCACAAAAGTAACGTCCCAAACTTGTACATTATCTTTGGATGGCCTTGACTTGGTCCCCAATCAACTTCCATGATGTTCCAATGCCTTGATGTGCTCTCAACATGTCGCTTTATCCATGTAAGTATTTCTGCAATTGAATAGCAATACATTTTATGATGTAGCATACATGGTTCAAATAAATAAAATATAAATCTAATATAGAATTCATGCACCTTGGGTTGTTTATTATAAAGCATATGCATGGTAATATCCCATCTAGTGATGTCATCATCACACCCTCATCCTCAACATCATCTGAGGTCTCAATGAGCGCTTCACCGCAATTGACTCCATCTCCGCCGCAACAATCCACTCCCCTCCTTCCTGCAGGTTCACGATGACTTGTCTAGAGGAACTTACGATGGCCAAAGCTGCTCCCATTGCGGCCCGTGTGGGGACCAGTGGCACCAAGTTGTGTCCTCCCTAATAGACGGCTTTTGGAGGCAACTTTGGCAAAGGATCTAGTGGTGAAAACTACTAATAGCATGGCAAACGTGGCAAGCGCGATGGTCGTGGTGGCAACAGGGGTAGTGCTTGTTCTGCCACTCCTAGGGGTGTTGCGGGACAAGCTCCCACTGGTGTCTGGCCCAGCTTCTACGACCCATTGTCCGGATCGATCAATATGTGGTTTGGGCCATAGGCTCCCATGTCGCGTCCTCTCATTGGACTAGTCAGGCCGCCCCATGCCTTGCTTGCTGTTGGACCACACGGGCAGTGGGCTTGCAGTGGGCCGTCTTGCATCTAGTCACACCATATGGCCCACCTATTGTAGGATGGGATCAATAGGCCCTAGCGGCCAACTTTCAGACCGTGACTCTTCAGCAGCCGCCATAACAGGAATGGTATTTTGATTTCGGCACCACTAATCATATGACCTCCGATGCTGGTATCCTCTCGCATACTATTACTTCATCTTGTCATTCTCCTTCTAACATTGTTGTCGGTAACAAGAATCTCATTCCCGTTACTTCCACTGGCCATACTCACCTCCCTCATAAACTCCGTCTTAATGATGTTCTTGTTTTGCCTAACATTATCGAAGACCTTATTTTTGCTCGCCAGTTTACCTCTGGCAACAATTGTTCTATGGAGTTTGACCCTTTGGGCTATTCTATGAAGGATCTTCCTGCTCAGAGGGAAATCATCAGATGTGATTGTTTCGGACCTCTCTACACCTTGTGGCTTCCGACTTCTGCTCTTCATGCGTCCACCTATTCCTCACTTTGGCTATGTCGTGGGGACCTCTGACTATGACTTTTATTACAAGAGATGCCTTGGTATGGCGCACTTCATCGGGTACAGCGACAACGACCACATCAGCAATATTGTAACAAGCAAGAGCACCAGCGGGATTTTCTTCCTTGGCAAGCGTCTGATCAGCTGTCAGTTGGTCAAGCAGCAAGTGGTGGCTATGTCCAGTTGCGAGGCAGAGTACATTACAACCAATTCTACATTGACTTGGCTCTCTAGCTGGCTTGAATACTTGGTGATCTCCTTGGCAAAGATGCTGAAGCGGTAGAGTTTAGAGTGGACAGCAAGTTTGTTTCTTTTCCATGAACGTAGCAAGCACATTCGGGTAAAGTACCACTTTATCCAGAGCTATTTGGACAAGGGGAGTGTCATGGCCAACTACATCAACACCCAGGATCAACTCGCCGACTTCATCACCAAGTTGCTTGGGTCGGTTAAGTTTCAGGAGCTTCTCGTCAGGATTTGGATGATTCAAATTCCCCAAAAGGCACCACACAAGACTTAGGGGGAAATTGAGAGGATAAGTTTTGTGTGTGTTGTCCAACATTTTGTGTGTGCTATCCAGCTTGACATGTTGTGTGTGCTGTCCACTCTTAGCAGTTTTAACTTTTGCAGAATTGTTTTAGCAATCTGTTTTTGTGGCAGCATAGCAGTGTGTTCAATGTAAGAAATGAGAAGAAGAGTTTTGGTTCAGTTTTGATTTATAGCCCCAAAATTCTGTTTTTGCGATTTCTCTCCAACAACGAGCAGTGTATAAAAAGAGCATCTAGGCTCAAGAGGTTAGCAACAAACAATGTTAATTTATATTTACCATAAATACACACCATTTTTGTTATATATACTAGTATTAGAGGTATATGTGTTTTGTTATTCCCTCACATATATACAAATAATTAATCTGCTTAGTGACAATTGGGAAAAGTTGTTTACTACAGGGCTACGAAACACACATACTCTAGAAATCACGCGTACCGGTATCCGATATACATTTGGATAGGGATACGTATCGGATACGGCTGGATATGTCATGGATAGGAAGTGGGCCAGGCCCATGAATAGTGCCCACGGTACTATAGCAGCTAGGATAAAATCTGTTTTGATTAATTAGTTAAGATTCCAGATTAGATAAAGTTGGTTATAGCAGATTAGATCAAAGGGTCAGGTCTTGTGCCTATATAAACAAGACCTCATTAGGAGTCTAGGCGTCGAGTATTTAGTTTGGCTATTGCCTTCTTGTATCCCTGCCTCTTCGCCGCGTCGCCGCAACGGTGCCGCCACGACGGAGAGGTCCATGCCCTCGACCAACTACCTTGTTTCCTTATCAATTAAGAAGTTTAGTTCCTTCTAATTCCCCCGAAATCCCTGCCAGTGAAAGGATACATATCCAACTTTTTCTCCTTGTCCAAATAAATAAAAAAAATTCAGATACGTATCAGGTGCGTCCCCGATACACGAAGTAGAGAACTTTTCCTCCTCTCGACCGTGACATGTTGCCCTAAATCTCAGCCCACTCTCGTGCAACCTCTGCCCTCTAGTACACATGCCGCCACATCAGAGATCTTGCTGCTACGCCACCAACCGCCGTTGCGCTCACGTGTCGGCACGCCGCCACAGCTTGGGGGCTGGGGCTGCCGCTAGAGCAAGGGCTTTCAGCCGCGCCAGCCTCCATTCGCCGCAGCCTGCAGCCTTCGTAACTCCATGAGAGCGGCCAAGCCGATCAGCCGAGAAGGTGTTGTTCTCGTGTTTTGTTCACCTGTTCCTGTTTTTTCTCAATTTATTTCTGTTTTGCTGTTGTGTAATACTGCAATATGCATGTGTTGTTTTTTCAAATGTATTGAGTTTATTTTCATGTTGAACTATGGAACTAAGAATTGTGTTATTATGTTTGTGTGGTTGTTATTTTTATATGTATTACTAATAAATAAATATATATATATATACGGGAGCGTTATTCTACACCACGTGTGCAATAGCTATTCTACATAGATCATGGGAATACTACTTTCAGTAGTAGATTTTCTCAGTAGAATAGCAATTGAGTACTATTTTTTCTCAGTAGTAGATTTCTCAGTAGAATATCTATTCTACACACGTGGTGTAGGATAGCATTTATATATATATATGCGTGTATCGCTGTATCCATGTTTTTTTGAAAATGCCGTTTCGAAGTATCATGTATCCATATCCACGTATCTGGGCAAGATAGCTACTGGGTTCCCAGGTAAGGAACAATTGTTCTATTACATCAATCTGTACAGTATCATGTTTTTTCCTTTCATTTTTGTTTTCCAAATTTTGTGTTGTGCAACTCCTATTTTACAGCTTTCCCCTTTTATAAAACTGTTTCCTGTGTACAGGATGGTAACTGTATTGTTCATGACATGTTTGGCCATGAAGTGGTGGCCAAAATAAAGGAGCACTATTGTGATGCATTCCTAACAGCACACCTTGAGGTCCCGGGAGAAATGTTCTCTTTGTCAATGGAAGCAAAGATGAGGGGAATGGGAGTTGTGAGATCCATTCAGAACATCTTAGATTTTATTAAAAGTCGTTTGAAAGAAGATTTGAATAGGAACATCGATGATCATCTTCAGTTTGTGTTAGGAACAGAATCAGGAATGATCACATCTATTGTTGCTTCTGTCCGTGAATTATTTGATTCCTATAGATTTTCTCAACAGAGTGCCAACATTGAAGTTGAAATCGTGTTCCCGGTTTCTTCAGATGTTGTTTCTAATACATCTATCAGTGGTTCTAATCATCTTGATTCCTTGTGTTAGAGTGTGTTAGTGTGTGTCTTTGGTGTGTGGGCCCCCTATCTAGTGTGTGGGCCCCTCCTGTAAGACCCTTCTTGTTCTATCCTCCCAACCCTACGGAGAGAAATCAATCTACTCTCACCATTTCCTACATGGTATTCGAGCCCTAGGCTCTCCCCTCTCCCCTCACCAGGCCGACGCCGCCGCCGGCGCTGCCGTCACCTATGTTGCACGGATACGCGATACGGGTACGGCGATACGGATACGATGATACGGCGATACGGGAATGTGGACTTTGGGAAGTATCGGTGCATCGCGGGCCGTCACCGCTGCCATGGCCGGTGAGCACTCCTCTCCCCTTCGGCTTGGTGTCCGGCAGGCCCCCGCCATGGCTGGATCCGACGGTCCCGCGGCCAAATCCAGCGCCCCCGTCGTCGGGCTCCCCTCCGCCGCCGTCGGGCTCCCCTTCGGCCCTTCGGCCTGGATGTCGCCGCTGGGCAGGCCCCCGCCATGGCCGGATCCGGCACCACCAAGGCCAGATCCAGCGCCCCCGCCGCCGCCGCGACCGGATCCTGCGGTCCCGCAGCCAGCTCTGGTGCCCCACCGTCAGGCTCCCCTCAGCCACCGCAGGGCTCCCCTCCCCTTTCGGACTGGACGCCTCCCTGGACATCACCGCCGCTGCGCGCCCCTCCCTGGCTGCCGCCGCAGGGAGCGCTTCCTTGGCCGCCAGCCCCTCCCTGGCTGCCCCTGCCGAGCCCCCCTCCTTGGCTGCAGCCACCTCCTTGGACGCTGCCGCCACTGCGCGCCCCTCCCTGGACGCCGCCGCCACGCGCCCCTCCCTGGCCACCGCCACAAGGAGCCCCTCCCTGGCCGCCGCCGTCGGCCACCCCTCCTTGGCCGCCGGGGCTGCCCTCCCGTGCCGCTTGTTGGCCGCCAGGGCCCCTTCCTCTCTGGCCACCGATTTTATGTCCTGGCCCTAGGCACCGCCGCCGGTCTCGCTGCCACTTCTTCCATGAGGCCTGGGCAGTTTACTGATGGGGCTCCTTGGTCGTCCCTAGCACCGGCGGTCATGCTCACCGGGCTGGCTCAGCACCTGCTGTCTCTGCCCTTGGCTCCACCGGTGCTGCACCCACCACCTCCCCGGTTTGGGCACCGTCGTCTAGTGGGTGGGACCAGTCGGCATGTATGCTGTCCTCTTTCCCACCGCCCGCTTCCATGGATTGGGTGGCTGACTCGGTAGCCTCCTTCCATGTCACTCCGCACGTCGGTCTTCTATCTTCCAAAAGGTCGCCCCACCCATCGTACCCTCTTCCATCATGGTTGTAAATAGGTCCTCTCTTCCGGTCACCTCTGTGGGTGATGCGACTCCATGTGGTTTTTTCTGTCTTCCCAACATTCTTGTTGCCCCTGATATCGTTCAAAATCTTCTTTCTATTCGTCAATTCACCTCTAACAACTCCTGTTCCGTTGAGTTTGATCCTTGCGGGTTGATGGTGAAGGATTTGGCCACACGACGGTCTCTTCTCCGTTGTGACAGCACTGGCCCTCTCTACACCCTTCGCCTTCCGCCCTCCGCTGCCCCCCTTTGGCTTCCCCTACGCCCGTGCTTGCTGCCATCACTTCCTCCATGGCACCCTGATGGAGACTGTGTACTGTAGCCAGCCTACGGGCTTTGTGGATCCCGCTCACCCTAAGCTTGTTTGCCGGCTCAACAAGTCTCTGTATGGTCTGAAGCAGGCTCCTCGAGCTTGGTACAGTCGGTTTGCCTCCTTCCTGGTGACTTTGGGGTTCAACGAAGCCAAGAGCGGCACTTCTCTGTTTGTCCTCCACCACGGTGGTGACACAGCCTACCTGCTGCTTTATATGGATGACACTGTTCTCACTGCCTCCAGCTAGTCTTTGCTTCAGCGGGTTGTCTCCTCGTTGTAGCGGGAGTTTGCCATGAAGGACCTTGGTGTGCTCCATCACTTCTTGGGAGTGACAGTGGAACACCACCCTGATGGCTTATTGCTTCACCAGCGCCGGTACGTCTTGGATGTCCTTCACCACGTTGGGATGACTGACTGCAAGCCATGTTCCACTGCAGTCAATGCTCAGGCCAATATTTCCGGTACCAAGGGTGCACCAGTGGATGATACCATGGTCTACGGAAGCATTGCTGGTGCCCTTCAGTATCTCACATTCACTCGGCCGGATATCTCCTATGCAGTGCAGCAGGTGTGCCTTCACATGCACGACCCACGGGACCCGCACCTTACCACTATGAAGCGGATTCTCCGCTATCTGCGTGGCTCCCTCGACTTCGGACTTCACCTTCGGCGTTCTCCGGTTGCTGAGCTCGTGGTTTACACTGACGCCGACTGGGCGGGCTGCCCGGACACGCGTCGCTCCACCTCCGGCTACGCCGTCTTCCTTGGTGGCAACCTCGTGTCTTGGTCATCCATGCGGCAGCCTGTTGTCCTCCTCTCGACCGTGACATGTTGCCCTAAATCTTAGCCCACTCTCGTGCAACCTCTGCCCTCTAGTACGCATGCCGCCATAGCTTGGGGGCTGGGGCTGCCGCTAGAGCAAGGGCTTTCCGCCGCGGCAGCCTCCATTCGCCGCAGCCCGCAGCCTTCGTAACTCTGCGAGAGCGGCCAAGCCGAGCGCCCGAGCAGCCGAGAAGGTGTTGTTCTCGTGTTTTGTTCGCCTGTTCCTGTTTTTTCTCAATTTATTTCTGTTTTGCTGTTGTGCAATGCTGCAATATGCATGTGTTGTCTTGCTGAATGAATGAATATGTAGTCACTGTGTTATACTTGTTTGTGTGAATGTTAAATTTGTAGATTGATGGATAGTAATAGTGGATCAGGATTTGATGATTAAATGTATTGAGTTTATTTTCATGTTGAACTATGGAACAAAGAATTGTGTTATTATGTTTGTGTGGTTGTTATTTTTATATGTATTACTAATAAATAAATAAATAAATATATATATATATATATATATATATATATATACGGGAGCGATATTCTACACCACGTGTGGAATAGCTATTCTACACCGATCATGAGAATACAACTTTCAGTAGTCGATTTTCTCAGCAAAATAGCAATTGAATACTACTTTTTTCTCGGTAGTAGATTTCTCAATAGAATATCTATTCTACACATGTGGTATATGATAATATTTGTATATATATAATATATATGCATGTATCGTTGTATCCACGTTTTTTTGAAAATGTTGTTTCGAAATATCGTGTTTCCGTATCCACGTATCTGGGCAACATAGCTACTGGGTTCCCAGGTAAGGAACAATTGTTCTATTACATCAATCTGTACAGTATCATGTTTTTTCCTTTCATTTTTGTTTTCCAAATTTTGTATTGTGCAACTCCTATTTTACAGCTTTCCCCTTTTATAAAACTGTTTCCTGTGTGCAGGATGGTAACTGTATTGTTCATGACATGTTTGGCCATGAAGTGGTGGCCAAAATAAAGGAGCAGTATTGTGATGCATTCCTAACAGCACACTTTGAGGTCCCAGGAGAAATGTTCTCTTTGTCAATGGAAGCAAAGATGAGGAGAATGGGAGTTGTGGGATCCACTCAGAACATCTTAGATTTTATTAAAAGTCGTTTGAAATAAGCTTTGAATAGGAACATCGATGATCATCTTCAGTTTGTGTTAGGAACAGAATCAGGAATGATCACATCTATTGTTGCTTCTGTCCGTGAATTATTTGATTCCTATAGATTTTCTCAACAGAGTGCCAACATTGAAGTTGAAATCGTGTTCCCGGTTTCTTCAGATGCTGTTTCTAATACGCATCTATCAGTGGTTCTAATCATCTTGATTCTTTGATAGCTACTGATTTAGACAAACTTAGTGTTGTTCCAGGGGTGAGTTCTGGTGAAGGTTGTTCTATCCATGGGGGCTGCGCATCATGTCCGTATATGAAGGTTAGTGATCACCTTTTTTCTGATAACTAATAACTTGACTAATATATTAATGAAACAGCAACATTTTCTCTGCTGTTTTCTTCAGAAAATATATCTTTCATTGTCATGAAAGTGCATTTTATTAGCTTAGTTCATAATTTCTACACATCCACAGGAGCGGGGCCTTCATTTAGATAGGAAGTCAAGAAAACATCACTTCACAAAGAACTTTCTAATATATAATACTTCATTTCAGAAGAATAATGTGCCATTATTTTTCTTACATTCTTTGGCTTGGTAACCATGGCAACATTTCGAATGCATTTTCTGCTGTTTACTATCTTCCTTATGGTAGTTGAACAAGTTTATTCATGTGTTTCTTGAAATTATCAAAACATTTCATGTGATCATTGACATTTGATTTCTGAGATAATTGTATTCCTTGTGTTCTTAGTGTTCCATTTTATGCAGATGAATTCTCTACGGTCACTACTTAAAGTGTGCCATCAGCTTCCTGATAAAGATAATAGATTAGTCACCTATCAGGCTAGCCGATTCAGTGCTATGACTCCTCTGGGAAAATTGGTTGCAGAAGTTGAGTGTGAACCCATTTTGCATTGGACTTACTGAGAGAAGTCAGCATCAAGATCATCATCCCTGGATTCCATTCCAGAACTACTTGACAAAGGCCTACATCAACGGAAGAAAAATAATACAAAATAAAGAGAAACCCAAGATAAGATATCATTCAAATATTTGTTTTTATGACGGGTGATGAATAAGCAAGAAACATGTGACTCACTTCTTCATTTGTGGTCGTCTGTATGGAGCTCTTTCATCATCATATCTCCTCATATCCTCAAATCTCATGCTCTTGTTGAATATTAGTTGACTCTGCATCAATCAATCGTACACATACAAATTACTAAAGAACATGAAATTACCCATTTATCAACAAGTTCCTTTGCTAGTTTTCTATCAGAAGTAGTCTCCTCATCACATTTTGGTAAAAACATAATGACCTATGTTAGGAATAAACACAATGCATGTTTGTGTGCATGCGGTGATCGTATGGCGATCGTAGTGCTCACGACGTGTTGCGTAGTGTGTCCGTGTTCATGGTGTTTGTCGCGCCCCGATTTAATAAATCAGGACCTTTATTGAAATTCCAAAGAATATCAATAAACCAAGACGTTCATAAAGCGACCACGTACAATACGGGCAATCATTCACGGTTCGTAGACCGCATTAATACAAAAGTGAATAAAGATGAAGAGAAACTAATAAAATAAGGGTCCTAGATGAACGCCTCCTTCCAGTCTCGCCTTGACTGGGTCGCTACTCCAGACCTTCATCCTCCTCGTAGTAGACTGGCTCTGATGGTGTAAGTCAACAGGGTGAGTACAGACGTACTCAACAAGCCACCGAATGCAAATATAATGCAAGATAATAACAAGGGAGATAGTGGCTAGTTTAGCGGAAGCAGCATATTTGTAAAGCTTTTAATGTGAGCAATTTATTAGTACGAAAAAGTAAACATGCGAATGCATCATCATCATCTTCTAACTCGAGGAGTACGTTTTACCTCCTCGCACAACAGTCCTTACATGCCATGTATAACTCATCCATTCAAACAATTGTAAACTAACTGCGAGTAGTCACACAACCCGCCCTTGACCGTGGGCTCGGCTTTTCGAAAAGATTGATTTTACTCTGATCAGAGATGTACCACTGTACCCACAAGGCACGCACTCATCACCTACACCGAAGTGTAACGAGATGACCCATCACACGGGAACTCGTACCAAAACCTTCCATATGGTCTTCCCCGACTCAACAGCACCCTCTTATAGGTTTCGTACCGTGTCTCGCCATGTCGAGTTTCCACAATACCCCCCCTTGAGCCATCGTCGGTACAAGGCGCCCTGAGGGCTAGCCCCTTGCCCCCTCCACTATGGTGCCGTGAGACGGAGTGTTCCACACTTCCAGTTAGGACTTACCCATTAGACTTGTGGTTGGTACGGAAGTGCTTTGCAACAGATCCCGCAGACCGGTCCTTATAGTGCCCCGGGTGCGACATACCAAAACCCGAGCTTGCACCCGGAACCCACCATACTTATAACATACCTAACTCCAACAGAGTCCAGAGACGAGAATAACAGGGAAATTCATATATAGAATCCAGCTATCTACGACTCGTTCTTTTTAACCTATAGCAGTTGTGCCGGTACATTGGGCACTAGCTAATATTTTTATAGTAGAGTGACAAGGAGTTAAGGCTCAATAAGCATGGCTTGGGTTTGCACACAAGGACAGGGATCTAATAAATATAAGTGTAAGGCTTGAATATTTGTCTAATGCAATATTAACCTATGGGTTATAGCGATAAGTTATTAAAACATGGGCTCAATTATGATCAACTGTTTCCACAAAGACGGTCGATGACTTGCCTTGCTCAGCAAATGGGGATGGAGGAACCTCGGGGTAGAACTCCTGCTCCTCGACGAACTCGTAGTCTTCTCGATACGGAAAATAAACAATACATTCAATAAACAGATAAAATTCACCAAATATTCAACATACACACTTGTAGGTTTTATTATGTGAAGTAATATTTTTAATATTTCAAGGTTTTGTACCAAACAGTAAAGTTTAATATTTTAGAATTTTTCCCAATTTATTTTCTGTATTATTAATTTTTAACCCTATGGGATTTTTATCCATTTATTTATTAATAATATTTTGGACAACAGAAACATACTGTTTTTATGGCACTATTGGGTAGAGAAGAATATTCTGGTTCTAACAAAATTTGAATGGTGAAATTTGGAGTTAAAATGAGCAAGATATGAATTTTTGAAGTTTAAACTATTTTCTGAATTTTATTTAAACAGAAAAACAGTCTCTGGTCCACGGTGAACCCGTGACTATGCGCGTGGACCCGAGCGATCTGGGCCGTTGGATCTGGATCTGGCGGCCAGATGCGAGGCGGGGGTTTTAAATGAAAATGAACGGCTGTGATTAAAACGTGGTGAACGGTTATACGTGGACGCCTGAGATCGCTCGGAGGTTTTAAGTGGCGATCGACGGTTGAGATCGCCCGATACCCCTTCGATCAGATCCGAGGGCTTGGATTAAATCCCGAAGAGATTTAATCGTAGCCCTCCGATCGTGATCGGACGGCCACGACCGCGTCCGGCACGGCACGACGCAAGGGGGCGCGTACCCTTCTTCTCCGGCGACGGCGAGGCCTCGGGTGCGGTGGCTGCGGCGGCGGCGAGCGCCTAGGGGCCTAGCTCTTAGTGAAAATGGAAAGAGGAGAGGATGGAGATCACGATGGTACCTCGGGTGGCGACGGAGGGCGACGGACGGTGGCCGGCGGTGAGGGTAGACGAAGTAGGGCTTTCGGGTGCTCCTCGGCGACGGCGATCCGGCGGCGTCCTCGACCAACGGAGTGGATGCCGAGGTGGGGCGGTCGACGACGGACTCGACGGTGGTGGTGGCTAGGGCGGCGGGGGTCCGAGGCGACGGCGATTGCTCGCTGGAGTTGAAGTCGAGGGGATACCCGAAAATGCCAAGGGAGCGCTCTGGAGGGCTAAGGCTTTGGGCTACGGCGGTGTGAGGTGAGTGCGGTGACCGGAGGGATATAAATAGGGGGTTTGCCGGCGTAAAGAGGGAAGGACGCCGGTGGAAATCCGAGGGGTTCCATTTTTGCGCCGGCGAGCTTCCATGCGTACGGGGAGGCTTCTATATTCATGAATCCGCGTCGGGTTTGGATGGAAAGAGATCGCCGGAGTGAGGGGATCACGATTCAGTGCTCGGTTGGGCGAAATCGGGCGGCCGGCGGCGGATTTGGGAGGGGATCTCGCCGGATAAGGAAGGGGGATCCCCTTCCAACGAAGAAGACGATGCTGACAGGTGGCCCCCACCTGTCAGCGGGCGAAACAGGAAAGGAAGGGCCTGACAGGCGGGTCCGAGCGGTCAGTGGCGCGGCGGGGGCTGACCGGTGGGACCAGGCGGGGCGCGGGCGGGAGGAGAGAGGGGAGGCGTGCGCCGACAGGCGGGCCCCTCCTGTCAGTGGGTGGGTGGCAACGGGCTGGGCCAAAAAGGCCGTTGGGGAAAGTTTCGGGGTTGAGGCCCGTTAAGGATTTAAAAGTGATTTTCGATTTAAAATAATTCCAGAAAATCAAGTATTTGATTAAGGGTTGAATCACTGTTGATAAAAATTTGTAAAAATTTCTAAAATTATATCTTGGGCTCTAGTTCATCTCATAAAAATTTCAGGTTCAAATTTTGAGTATTTCTCCCTGTTTGGCTTTATTTGGGCTCTTTGGTGATTTTTCTTTAATAATAATTTCAGAAATGATTTAAATAATATTTTCTTTTTATTTTATTCCTTTTAATTTCTGGGGTGTTACAGTGTTGCACATGTTCGTGCATGTGTTGGAGGGCGTCACATAGGTCAAGAAGAGCAGGACGTTGGTGTGGCCACGTGAGCGAGAGCTGTGGAGAGGCACTGGACGTGCGAGACACCAGCCTTCAGGAGCACGTCATGCACGTGTGCGTCGGCAAAAATGCAGGATTGGTGGTGTGAGTGTTGCGTTGCCTCAACCTATAACTAAAGCTTGCAACCCCTGTAATTGAGTGATGTCACTTGTTTGAGCAAGTTAAGCCAAGATACAAGCCGTTTGGTGGCTGTGACGTTTAGTCGAACACCTTGCATGCGTACTGTTTATCTTCTTTCTCTCGCCATCGGCACTCAAGAGCGGCCTGGCTCCATCAATTGGTATTAGAGCTAGGGATAGGCAGGAGATGACAGTCAAGGGATTCGTTCCCGATGCCGGAGGCATGATAGTGATGGCCGGTATGTGGCCGCATTGAAGCTCCGGAATGTGTGCCACCCAGAAAGAAGGAGTTCGTGCATCGGCGGGCATGAGTCGCCCAGAGAAGAAGATGACATTCATCGCCGATGGGCGTCTATCTCCTGGAGGAAGCGTTTGTGCACCGAAGAAGATGTCCGTAGAGTCGGCCGCAATGACGTGGCCTGTTCGGTGGCAAGATTTTGCGAGGGCTAGGCAACAGCGGTGCGACGCACGTGCAGGCACAATGACATAGGGTGTAACGATAGGTGCTGTGGGGTGATGACACAGTGCGGTGTTGTTGATGCCAATATTTGGTAGAGCCCGGGCCCGCCAAAGGTGCCACATAGTCAATAGAAGTCAAATAAGCCTGGTCAAAGAAGCCCGTCCATATTGTTGCAATATGATCGGATATGAAGTAGCCGATGAAGGAGGGAAGATGAGGATTATTCAAAATCGGTTAGGATAGATTACTTGGGCGGCAAGTCTTCGGATTATAAATATGTATCTTATTAGTTAGGTCAAACAACAACACAACCCTAAAAATAACTACTCTTCAGCGCGTCGCCACCCTTGGCTTCCCAAGATTAATCCCGGTGGGATTTGGCACTCGAAGTTGGGCTGCATCATTTCGATCTCTGGCAAAGAAGTGAATCCCACCACCCCGACGGCTGTATCGACTAAGTGTTCTTTGAGGCTGCATCGTATCGATCTCTTGAAGGCATCAACTAGGTCAGTACGATCGCCGGTTTATCCCGGTGTATTGGTTAGGTCTAAGGCTACATTAGATTGATCTCTTAGATTGATGTGATTTAGGTGTCATAGTCAGAGGCTTCATCGGTTAAGTCCGACATCTCTTTTTATTGTATTTGTTTCATGTTGTATACCGTTCATCTAAATAAAGCATGCTCGATACTTTAAAATATCATTGAGTTCATTATGAATAGCTACTATCTTGGTTAGGTCCAATCTTGTTATTATGATGATTTTGATGATATTGACATGTTATCTTGCACATTTTATTTATTTCTATCGGAGTACAAGCCGATAGGTTATCTTTGATTCCATGTTCTATCCTGTGCACGCTCGGGAGATATCCATCGGTCCCTATCCATCATTGCCTTATTCTATCGGCGATGGCGTGTCTACACCAATCATTCCGCAATAGTCATAGGCTCTATGTCCGATCAGTGTATTCATTCACGGTTATTTTATTCCTGTCACAGTCATTGGCTCAATAGCTGATCGACTCTTCTACTAATGCTATTTCTTTTCCCAGACTCTTTATCAGTTGCAGGGTCAAACTGATTGGCACGCCTTGAACCTTTTTCTTCTGAGATTATAGGACCGGAACTAGAGTTAAGCAGATCTCCTAGGCCATGCGTATGACCAAAAAATACACCAACACGCTCTTTGACACACTTGGTGGGACTCTTTAGATCGCTCATACATGGTTGGCGAAATCAATGATTGCAATATCATCCCGATCACCATGGACGCTCTGACCGATGAATAGAGGGCGGAGGTACTAGACCATGTGGAGAACTACAAGAAGTTATGCCTTGACGCCTGCAGCATGACCCAATCTGGCCCCATCGAGAAGGGTGACCTACCGAGACCGGCTGCAGCCGACAAGATCTTGTCGTGGGCCGAAAGTCCGTGAGTCACTTTTCAGGAAGAAGTCGACAATGCTCTACACCACACCCTCATCAATTAGTCTGAAGTACTGGTTAATACAGAAGACGTTAATGGGGCAATCACTCAAGAACAGGCGTAAGGTCCAATTTACTTTTCGACCAACCCTCTACGCCTACTGCAAAACCCTCAGCATAGTCAGTCGGTTCTAAAACCACAAGGGCCGATGAGACAGGATCCGTCGAGCACTTCATTCGGTCAGGAAGTTGACGTGATGGCTCCGTCGGCCACGCCCACTCTCCAAGGGGCGGGTAGACAGGATTCGCTCCAAAACACACACCCTTTCGGTAGGGGTACGCCACAACTCTAGCCTTCGGTCACCTTGCTAGGGCCGATCAGGCAAGAGATACCCCAGCCCATATATGGAGTCACCAGGAACATACTACCAGATATTGTGCCATCAAGGGAGGCAACCGATGGTATTCCTTAGGGGTATCATCAGACGATTTATTTCAGAGCATAGCCTTACATTGATGAGGAGCAACACAAGTATAATGCTATCTGGCCAAATCAATATCAACAGATCCCAATGCCCGATCAGTATCCTATGCCAAGACAATAGGAAGACAACTGGGTGAATCGGATCACAGAGGTTATCCGAGACCAATTTGGGCTGAAGCCCAAAGAGCAGACATACATGTATCGGCGACTGTACCCAGAATGGTTTGATTGAGTGCCGCTACCAAGCTGATACAAAGTACCCAATTTCACCAAGTTCTCAAGATGGGACTCGATCTCTACGATCGAACACATCAGTCGTTTCCTTGCCCAGTGCGGAGAGGCATCGACCAACGAGGCACTGAAAGTCCGATTCTTCCCACACTCTTTATCGGGATCAACATTTGCATGGTTTTCTTCATTGCCGGTGAATTTCGTCAGGGGATGGGTAGATTTGGAAAAGAATTGTCATAAACACTTCTTTGCCGACATTTATGAGATGAAGCTTACTAACTTTACGACCGTGAGGTAAAGGATGGACAAGTCGGTATAGGATTATGTTCAGAGGTTTCAAGAGGTATGAAGCAGATGCTATAGCTTGAGCCTCAGTGATACCGAGTTGGCGGAGTTGGCGTTCCAAGGACTCTTGAACCCAATTAAGGAGGGATTTTCATCACATGAGAGCTGATTCTAGGAAGCAAGGAAAGATAGGTATCAAAATAAGGTGGCATACACTCAAGCCTACTATTTAGACTTCGACGAGAGTAGTGACTCCGAGGCAAAGGTCGGTTTGGCCGAATGGTCTAAGAACAAGAAACTGGTTGTGTGCCCTTGGGTGAAACTAGCCGATAAGGAAGAGAAGTATGAATTCAATGTAAACAAGGTCGATAGAATATTCGACCTATTGCTCAAAGAGAAGAAGGTCCAATTGCCACCAAACCACATGATACCACCCGCCGATGAACTAAAGAAAAGGAAATACTATAAGTGGCACAATTCCCCGTCGCACCACACTACTAAATGCATGGTATTTAGACAACAGATCCAATCGTCCATAGAGCAAGGCCGAATTAAATTCAATGATGGAAATAAGCCGATGAACATCGATGGGCATCCGTTCCCGGTCAACATGGTACATGCACACCACATGGATGACTGGGATACAAGAAGAAGCAGGCGGGCCAACAGAAGTGTCATCGTGTTAGATCTAATCAAGAAATATGAGGAAAAATTAAGAGAAGAGGGGATGGCGATAAAGACTGAAGCTACTCATAGTTCAACCCCCATTGGAATTGCGGGTTCTTTAGGTTCTGCTGGAACAAAGGGTTGTGCCTGTCGTCCATGAATAACTGTACGGAGTGCGGTGCCGAAGGCAGGGTACGAGATGATCATTGGCCATATAATAGCAGGTCAAGGCTGCATGATCAGGAAACCGTTCACCGGAGGATATCACCACCAAGGGTATCGGCGCTCAAGAGACTTGGCCCCATCAATATTGAGGATGGCAGCCAACCAACCGACGGTAAATCATGCCAGATAAGCCACAATGGTGCCCAAACGAGATTTTCATAAGGAACCAGAAGAGAAGAGTACAACGACTACGGTAGAGAGAGCTGAAGGCACAAAGGTGTGATGAGGAAACTGATCAGCCTTACAGGATCAAAAGTGAATGGCGAGTAAAAGATAAGGCCGATCATAATGGTAAGAAGGACACAGTGGTAAACATGCTTTTCTTTCTCCCTGTAGAATATCAGGCATCTTCTGAAGACAACACAAATCAGACCAATACGATAGCCCAAATGATATTTTCTCCACAATTGGCAGTTTTTGATAAGCCAGAAGACCTTAGACATAGGCACCTAAGACCCCTGTACATCAAAGGGTTGGTCAACGGGAAGCCGATGTCTAAAATGATGATAGACGGAGGGGCATTTGTAACCTTAATGCCATATGCCACCTTCCGTAAGCTAGGAAAAACGTCGAAAGATCTCATCAAGACTAATATGGTGCTAAGGGACTTCGGCGGTACCTCGTCAGAAACAATGGGAGTGCTGGACGAAGAGCTAACGGTTGGTAGAAAGACAATGTCGACCACGTTCTTCATCGTAGAAGGGAAAGGATCTTATAACTTGTTGTTGGGATGAGATTGGATTCACGCAAACTATTGCATCCCATCAACGATGCCCCAAAACCTAATGTAGTGGGTCGGTGATCAAATTGAGATAATCTCTACCGATAGGTCGATAAACATAGAGACAGCCGATTTATCGGTGTGGGAGATGGACGAGGTTGTCTATCTATCAGGGAAGGATCATGATGGTAAGTTTATTAAAGTATCGGACGACAGAGTCAAATAAATAAGCAAAGAACGGCCCAAGCTTACCCTGTGAAGACATCGACAAAATGAAAGTGGACTCGGTCAACGCTTTCCCGCAAACCGATGAACTATAAAGGTATACATCGGACCTAGCGACAAACTGAGCCCAACCTTCGTAAGCACCTAGATTCCCCGATGAAGCACAAAACAAAGTGATGACGTTATTTTGGAGGTGTCGGAAAGGTTCAGACAAGTACTTTGAAGAGATATTGCCTGATCGTTCGGATGGATGCCTAAAAGATCTACACGCAAGATAGCTAATACCAACAGTATCACCTTTAGATGGTCGATGCAAAAGCATCACCCTTAGACATAAAAAATCAGAACCAATTCCGAAGATTCGAATATAAATACATTGCAGAGACATGTTTTAGGTTACAAGTCAAAAGACCCTATACAAAAAAGCCCATCGGGCAGCCCTAATTGTCTAGGACCTAACTACACCCTCGCCCTGAAGGGCGGCCCAGCCTTCGGCGGGTGCGGCATCGGCGCTACGTGGGACGAATAGTATCGACAAGCCAGCATTTCTCGGCCTCAACCGAGGCCGAGTAGGAGGTCACGACACCTGCTTTCTCGACAACCTTCATTTGAACTTTCTTCAGCTTCGCCGCTAGAATGGTTTCCTCTGCCACGGCTGATCAAGGTCTAGCGGCATGACCGATGACCTCAAGACCGCCCTCCATTCATCCATGTCATGAGGGTGGGGGCACCAACACTCATATTCGTGGTGGCTGATACTGGTCCATACTGTATCAGCCGACCGCTGGAGCTCACCAAGGGACCATCGAGGTCGTCTTCCTGCAAAAGGCAAAGTTAGTCAGATAAAGAAAGGAGGTAAAAATAAACAAGGAGTCAAAGTATCTACCTCAGGCCCCGCATCAGCATCACCGGGGTAAAGTTGTTCTTGATAAATCAGTGAGGAACGATTGAAGATGTGCTACTTCACTTCGCCCCACCATCGGTGGAAGACAGCGGAGGACTCCCGACAGGTTGTCCAGGAGACGAGGTCACCAACAACGATCCCATCGGTCATATGGGAGAGACAGTCTCACTCCAAGGCACTCTTGATTTTCCCATGAGTTCAAATTGACTGACAAAGAAGAGATGGGGTGGGTGCTGACCAAAACCTAGTTGCCTTACGGATACCGATGGGTGGTAGAACTCATAGGAGCATTGCCGAGAACGCTGATCAGTAAAGTTGACAAGGAGCAGGCAAGGAAAAACTGCATCTAAAAAGATGCGAAGAGATTATTCGACTTGGGATATATCAAGAAGGACTATCCGATTGAGACGTTCATACTTCGAGTGATACCCGATGGGAAACTAGACGGTCCGATTGGAAAATCCAAGGTAGAAACTCTTTAAGAAAGCGGCCAAAGCCATAGGAGACAAAGGAAAAGCGCAAAAGCATGCCTCCACCTCGCCCAAATAAAAGCAACGACAATAGGTGGGAATGGACGAATATGGATAATCAGTAGGAAAGTGCATTTGAGTAAGAGGGAGCCCTCTGATGACATTGGTTGTATAAACGTTGAGCCAGATTTGGAGAGACCACCAAGGGCTACTAGGGCGGCCGATGGGGTTGCCAGCCGATAGGTTGGCTGACACGAGGTGAAGGAGGCGGTAGGTGGCCCCTAGGAGGTAACAACCAAAAGGAACCCATACATGGGCGACAAGCTGTTCGGCTAGAAACTGAAATTGGAAGGTTGGGGCCAGAGCCGATATACAAAAGACAAACTCCTCCAAACAGAGATTGGGAAAAGAAATGTGTTCACGGGTATCTACAGAGTCATTTTTCTTATTGTGCCTCACAATATATCGACCCCAACTATCAGTTGAGTTAGTGCTAATACAATGAGTTGGTTTGAAGTGAAAAGAAAAGGGATTGGCCAGTGAGACAATGTCGAGACAATTTAGAAAGAAAACATCAAGCAGAGTGGGGCTCATCGGCCCATGGCCAATAATAAAGGCGTTCAGAGCGTCGGACCAGAAATAACAGGAGGTGGCTAGCATCGGCGCGTTCTAATATGTTTCAACAAGACAAAGACCAATGCAATGACCGATGTCAATCTCATCCCAAAAGGTACGGTAGGTAGATGATACCCTAAGATGCCAGTTGTGCTAGCCAAGGATGGAAGAAGGAAAGGAATCAAAACTAGAGTCACAGTCAGACGAGCGCATGGGAGAATATTTAAAAGAGATTCAGAAAGTTTCAGCATTAATAAAGTCTGTGGGATCAAGATTACCCAAAGGACCCAAATAGTAAGAAGAAGGATGGGTGGCTATAGGGATCAAAACTTAGTTCTATAGGTTCTATAGAAAAGAAAAACAAGAGGATTAGTGAGTAAAAACGGCAGATGAACCAAGGAGAACCAAAGAATAATGAGAACGTAGAAATCTTACCTCGGGAATCATATTAATGGTGGCCATTGTTGACGTTGCCAACGCACATGATCGGTAAAGAGAAAGATGATGAACGACGGTAGTTGCAAATGTTACTGGAAGGAGACAATGGTGAGCTTAGTGGGGCAAGAATAAACAGTGAACAAAAAGCGTGAAAAAGAAGGGCGAAGTGATTGGGGCACTTATAGAGTAAAAAGGAGCCCCTCAACAACTGAGTCAAGCCAGTCCTAGCGGATTTGGTGGGATCACGTCTGACATTCAGCAAAAGGGAACCATGAGTACGACTTTCAAAATACCGAGATCTTTGTAGGACCGGGATCAGAGGAACCAAATCCTCGGCTTAATGAGCACCAGTACAAAATTGTGTGGGATCAAGCCTAGTCCAACGCCACCACAAAGAAAAAGTAAATGCATCAGACGAGGTGACATCCATCACAGTCGTGAATGGCCGGAGAGGAAAAAGAGGCAAAAGAGGAAGATGGAAAGTCGATGCCGAATGCATTATATATAAAGTTTGGGATGACGAAGGGTTTCAGCTACTAATCATAAATTTGAAAAAGACATCATGAAGGCTCTTGAAAGGACGTGATGGCAGATGGTGATGATGACTGATAATTTCAAAACATCAGTTACCCCTTCGAGGCTCCGAAACTTGGGGGCATATGTTGACACCAAGATTTGGTAGAGCCTAGGCCCGCCAAAGGTGTCGCATGGTTAACATAAGTCAAAGAATTCCGGTCAAAGATGGTCAAAGAAGGCCATCCATGTTGTTGCAATATGATCGGACATGAAGGAGCTAATGAAGGAGGGAAGATGAGGATTATCCAGAATCGGTTAGGATAGATTACTTGGGCGACAAGTCTCCGGACTATAAATATGTATCTTATTAGTTAGGTCAAACAACAACACAACCCTAAAAACTACTCTTCGACACATTGCCACCCTTGGCTTCCCAAGGTTAATCCCGGTGGGATTCAACATTCAGAGTTGGGCTACATAATTTCGATCTCCGGTGAGGTGAGTCCCACCACCCTAATGGTTGTATCGACTAAGTCAATGTTCTTTAAGGTTGCATCGTATCGATCTCTCGAAGGCATCGACTAGGTCAGTACGGTCGCTGGTTTACCCCGGTGTATTGGCTAGGTCTATGGCTACATCAGATTGATCTCTTAGATTGATGTGATTTAGGTGTCATATTAGAGACTTCATTGGTTAAGTCTGACATCTCTTTCTATTGTATCTGATTCATGTTGTATATAGTTCATCTAAATAAAGCATGCTCGATACTTTAAAATATCATTGAGTTCATTGTGACTAACTACTGTCTTGGTTAGGCCCAATCTTGTTATTATGATGATTTTGATGATATTGACATGCTATCTGACACATTTTATTTATTTCAATCGGAGTACAAGCCGATAGGTTATCTTTGATTCCATGTTCTATCTTGTGTGCGCTCGGGAGATATCCATCGGCCCGTATCCGTCATTGCCTTATTCTATCGTACGATGGCGTACCTACACCGATCGCTTCGCAATAGTCATCGGCTCTATGGCCGATCTACGTATTCATTCACGGTTATTTTATTCCCGTCACAGTCATTGGCTCGGTAGCCGATCGACTCTGCTACTAATGCTATTTCTTTTCCCGTACATCTTATCAGTTGCAGGGTCAAACTGATTGACACACCCTGAACCATTTTTCTTCTAAGATTATAGGACCTGTACTGGAGTTAAGTAGATCTCCTAGGCCACGCGTGTGACCAAAAAATACACCAACAGTTGCATGTTGCGGCTCATGCAGACCCGGCATCGAGGCACATGTGGGCCGTCCGGTCGCATGAATCAACATCAATCGGCGGGCATGACGACGACAATGGAGGCAGCAACGTCAGCTCAGGCGCGAGCAAGCGTCGGCGCAGCTCCGACAAGGGTAGGTGCTTCAATTGTGGCGTCCGGGGCCACTTCTCGAGGGAGTGCACCAAGCTAAGGAAGGAGGAGGCGTTGCTCCCCAACGCCGATGAGGAAGCAATGATCTATGAGTGTCAGACATTGGCAGTAAGTTTAGGGGGGAGATTGTTAGGAATAAACACAACACGTGTTCGTGCACACGCGGTGATTGTATGGTGATCATAATGCTCACGGTGTGTGTTGCGTCGTATGTCCATGTTCATGGTGTTGCACAAGTTCTTGCATGTGTTGGAGGGCGTCACATTGGTTAAGAAGAGCAAGATGTTGGTGTGACCATGTGAGCAAGAGTTGTGGAGAGCCACTGGACGTGCGAGACGCCAGCCTTCAGGAGTGCATCGTGCACGTCGGCAAAAACACAGGAGTGGTGGCGTGAGCGCTGCTTTGCCTCGACCTATAACTAAAGCATGCAACCCCTATAATTGAGTGCTGTGACTTGTTTGAGCGAGTTAAGCCAAGATACAAGCCGTTTGGCGGCTGCGGCGTTTAGCCAAACACCTTGCATGCGTACTGTTCATCTTCTTTCTCTCGCCATCAGCACTCAAGAGTGGTCCGGCTCCGTCAACCTATGCATGTGTTAGGGGAAAGAGTCAATGTTCATGAGAAACCAAGTGTTGGTTTCGGTGTTTGTGATGAGTGATTGACAGGCTTTTACCCCAAGGTTCGAAGGGGTACCTCCGAAGGGGGTTCGGAGGTGGGACCTCCGAAGGGTGTTCGAAGGTGGTTTCACCGAAGGGTGTTCGGTGGTTTGCTTGCTGCAGCTGTTGCAGCGGAGTGTGCGTGTCGGAGGGGTCCGACAGTACACGATGACTGGGTGTGTACCGAAGGCTTCGGTACTTTGGGCGGTACACTAGAGTGTGTGCCGGAGGTTGCTAACCCGGAGAGGTCTTCGGAGTACTGAAAACACTTGTCTGTTTGTCTGTGGTGCGCAGGGACTTCGGAGGCGACGGACAGGTTCGTGGCGGGTGAACCTGGGTCAAGCGGAAGGCTTGATGCCAAGGGAGCGGGGAGCTCCGTCACGGTGGCTGCGAAGGGGTCCGGGTCGATCCTCGGGTCGAGGTGCGCCAGGTGAAGGCAGAGAGTGCAGAGCATGGCTCCGGGTGAAGGTACTCCGAGACAAAGTCCTCGGAGGTGAGGCACTTCGAAGGTACTCCGGAAGGGGTGACTTCGGAGTTGGATGGATCGAGTACTCTGCGGAGGGAAGAATTTCGAAGTGTGCTCCGGAGGGAGACATTCGAAGGTACCCGACGAAGGTCTCAGAAGTCGAGGCGCATCGAAGGCATAGTCCGGGTGAGGCTCGTCGAGGAGTGTGCTCGGGGAGAGACACTGCGACGAAGTGCTCATGGAATGCTTCGTGCGGAGGCCTTGGACGAAGGAGGGACTTCGAAGGGTGGAACTCCGGAGGTGGGACTTCGGAGTAAGGAAGGCTTCGGAGCGAGGCTAGCTCCGGAGCGAGGTTGTCTTGTGGTACTTCGGCCATGCATGGATTCGGTACACGGACTGACGGAGTTCGAGCTGAGAGTAGCTGCGAAGCCGTGGTGGTCCACTCCAGAGGTGTTGGTGCGAAGGCCCAAGGGCTTTGACGGCTTCGGCTCAAAACCGTCACTGTATTGAAGGCTGTCTTCGGTGAAGCGAAGGCCATCTGGCTCAAGGCTTCTCACCGAAGCTACCGCACCCCTCGCGTGCGAAGGGGGGCTTCAGAAAGGTCAAAGGCTGCAAGTCTGACAGTGTCTGCTCTGCAAAAAGCTGGCGCTGTCCCCTCTGCAAAGGCTGACAGAGAAGCCTCCAATAAAGTTGACTACCTTTTGTACCCCTCAGTTATGTAGAGACAAAACCAATGTAAACCCTAGGAGTAAAGTAGTCAATTCCTTTGGGTGAACTGTGGGCTATAAATATGAGAGCTCGGTAGGTAACATTTAACACTTTGAGCATTTACTGTTGAGCTCCTGTAGCCACACACTTCGTTGTATTCATCCAGAGTTCAATTTTATTGTGTTCCTTGTTCAAGCGGCGAAGCCCTGCGTCTGTGTGCTTTTTGCTTGAGCTCGTGTTACATACCTCGCTAGTTGTATTGCACCGAAGCCTGTCTAGGCGAAGGGTGTTTTGTGCGAAGTGTGTTTTTTTAGTGCGCGTTCGCTCTGTGTAACAGGAGGCTAGACCTCACTACTTACTAGCGAAGCCCTGATCGAAGCCCGTTTTGCTTCTTGTGTCGAAGCCCCTAGCGAAGTCTATTAGTGTGCGTTTAGACCTTCGTGTACGAAGCCCAGCACCAGTTGCTGCTGCCAAGTACTTGCTCGAAGTCCTCAGAGGGTCGTCCACTCTTGCGAAGGGTGAAGTGTGAAGCCTGCTCGAAGCACCCTATGTGCGGAGCCTGCACTGACTTAGCAGAGTAGATTTTCGAGAGTTGTAAGTGGAGCGAAGTCTTCTTGGCTTCGAACTTTTGGACCTGCGAAGCCTGTGTTCGGAGCTGTCATAGGACCTTCGAACCAGACCTCCGAAGGTAGTGTTCGAAGCCTGTTCCGCAGAAGACAGAACTAATACCGAAGGCTAATTTTTTAGCCCGAAATTTTAAAAGCTCTCATTCACCCCCCCTCTGGTCGCCGTTTCTACTCCAACAATTGGTATCAAAGCAGGTTAAGATCACAAGTTGACCTTAACCGGTTTTGTGATCTGTTGGCGACATGGATAGAGGCAGTAAAATTCCTCTGTTCGATGGGACAGATTTTGCATACTGGAAGGTGCGCATGGAGGCTTACTTGTTAAGCCAAGGAAATGCAATTTGGGAGATTGTGGACTCACAATACTCCATCCCTGATACTCGCACTACTCAAACAGAAAAAGATCAGTATAATGCCAACTCCAAGGCTAGGAATATACTGTTCATTGGTTTGAGTCGGAGTGAGTTTGATAGGGTGTAGCACCTTAGGACTGCTAGGGAGATTTGGACAACACTCACTATTTTTCATGAGGGCTCTACACAGATTAAGGCCAGGCGTCAAAGCACATACAACCAACAATATCAGTTGTTTGTGCAGGCACCTGGTGAATCTATAGATGCCATGTTTTCTCGCTTTGATGCGATAGTAACTTGCGATCCAACGGGACGCTTGCTTACAATGACCATGATAGGGCTATCAAGCTTCTCTATGCTATTGACCGTAGCATATGGGAAGTGAAGATATCCATCATTGAGGAGTCTGCAGGTTATGACACATTGACCTGTGATGAGCTCTTCAGCAAGCTGAAGTCCATAGAGATTGCCAAGGCATCTCTCGCAGTGCACAGAAGCTCTTTGCCACAGCCATTGGCATTGGTTTCTAGCACTAGCCGTGGCACCACTGCAGAACCAAGTACATCTGGCACTTGTGTTTTTGCAGAAGGTTTTGCTTTGTCCTCCCTGGTCTCCGTCACAAAGGAGCAGGTGGACACTCTGGATGATGATGAGCTTGCTCTCATTGCCAGAAGGTTCACCCGTTTTCACCATGAGAGACGGGATCAGAGGAGAAGTGGTTTTAGTGGTTGTTTTGAGTGTGGCGACACTTCTCACATCAAGGCTAATTGCCCCAAGCTCAAGAAGAGAAATGAGAGTGAGCGCCCCAAATACCACAAAAAAGAGAGGAAGCCTTTTGTGAAGGGCAAGCGCGGCAAGATGGCTAAGAAAGTAGCCAAAGCCGCTTCCAGAGCGTTTGTTGCTGCTCTCAGCGACATCGACACTTCCTCAACTGAGGAGTCGAGCTCTGAGGAGGAGGAGTCCCCAAGGAAGGAGGACAAGAAGGACAAGAAGGGACGAGACTTCACCGGCCTTTGCTTCATGGCCGACAGCGATCACAGCGGCGATGAGCTTGACTCATCTGAGGTAACTCTATCCTATGACCAGCTTTCAATAAAACTAGATGAGCTGAATGAAGTAGTTCTTGGTCAGGATAGATTGCTTGTGCAAGCCGCTAGAGAAAGAAAAGACCTTAGACTTAGTCTAGAAACTGTTTCTACTGAATATGCCATGCTTAAGTCTAAGTTTAATGATGCTGAATGTGATTCTTGTACCACTGTCATGGGTGAGCTTGCTCAGTTGCGTTCTGTACATGCTCAAACTCTTTCTGAGCTTGAGACTGCACAGAAGCAGCTTTTGGAGGTGGATTCTAGACCTCATGATGTTATTGATTGCATGAACTGTTCTTTATTACGCAAGAGCATTAATTTACGTGATAAACATGTTCATGATTTAGAGGCTAGATTGGAGAGGGCCGGTAGTTCTAAGGATGTGCAACCTGTTTGTGACACATGCATTACCCTTAAGGACCAGCTAGGCACTGCTAGAGAGCGAGCTGAAAACCTCATGTCAGAAAATGAATACCTTCTTTCCGTGGTTAATAAATGCACTGAGGGAAAGGGTAGGATGGATTTGCTCTTGGCCAAGACCAAGTTGTGTGCTGACAGAGCAGGGGTAGCTCTAGGTTTGGGTTTTGAGAGGATTTCTTCAGACAGTAAGACCAAAACTGTTTTTACCTCTCCCACTACCTTAGAGAAAGAGAGAGCTCTGTTAGACACCCCTTTAGCCAAAAAGCCTACCCAACCACCAAAGAAAACCACACCTCCTGCCAAGAAAAATCCTCCCAAGAAAACCACTCAGAAGAAGCCCAAAGAGCCTGTGAGAGTTGCTCCTGTGACCCATGAGAGTGCCCCCAGGAGAGTTTTTCACTGTTCCTACTGTCAGCGGGCGGGTCATTTGGTTGGGTTCTGTTTTCGTCGCATCAAGGATGAGCGACGCTCTCAGGCGATGAGTTACTGGGACATGCATTACCCATCTTTAGGTATGCATGAGTCTGAGTTCTACTCTCGTCCTGTTTTCGAGGCTCCTCGTGCTTCTCGGAGAGGTTTTGCTCCTCGAGGTGTTCACCATATTCCATATGGTGTTAGACCTCGGGCGAGTAGCTTTGTACCTCGTCAGAGTAGGAGACCTCGTCATGCTTTTCGATCACTGCATGTAGGTAGACCTCACACTTTGCATCATTCAGATTATCATGTGCGTAGACCGTCTACTTTTACTGTGCCTACTACTCGTGTCACTCAGTGCTGGATGCCTCGTCATTATTTCACTCACCCCAGCACTGAGCGATCGAGATATTCTTATCATGTGTAGGCGACAGATCGAGGCTTGGAGGGCACGTGGATCATGGACTCCGGTTGTTCGCGCCACATGACCGAAGATGCAGCATGGTTCTCCAGCCTCACCACAACCAAGCAAAGGGAACATATCACCTTCGGAAACAATCGAAGGAGTAGAGTGAAAGGTAAAGGTGTGGTAAGAATTAACTCGAATTTCACTCTCAAAGATGTTGCATTGGTTGAGAACCTGGGATACAATTTGCTGTCTGTATCTCAGTTGCTTGATGAGGGCTTCGAAGTGCGATTCCATCGCGATACTTCGCAAGTGCTCAATTCTGATGGCGTTGTGGTCTGTAAGATCTTTAGAGTTGGGAGAGTTTTTGGAGCTGATTTTTCAGAGTCGTCTGGTTCTTCTCATTGTCTTGTTGCACATTCAACTTCTGAGCTTTGGAAGTGGCATAGGAGACTAGGGCATATGAGCTTTGAGTTGCTCGCTCGTCTGAGCGCCCTAGGTCTGATCCGAGGATTGCCCAAGCTCAAGTTTGAGAAGAATTTAGTTTGCGCTCCTTGTCGACATGGAAAAATGATTGCTGCTTCGCATTCGCCAGTCACCACAGTGATGACTGAACAACCCGGAGAACTTCTCCATATGGACACTGTAGGTCCTTCTCGGGTTAGTTCTTTAGGCGGCAAGTGGTATGTATTGGTTATTGTCGACGATTTCTCTCGCTACTCTTGGGTCTTCTTTCTTGCCAGCAAGGATGAAGTGTTTTCACACATTCGGAGCTTGGCTTTGAGACTTTTCACTGAACTTCCAGGTGCATTGAAATTTATTCGAAGTGATAATGGCACCGAGTTCAAAAATAGTCTCTTTGTTGACTTTTGCATGGAGCATGGCATAGAACATCAATTCTCTGCTCCGCGGGTTCCTCAACAGAACGGTGTTGTTGAGAGGAAGAACCGCACTTTGGTTGAGATGGCTAGGACGATGCTTGATGAGCATAGGACTCCTAGAAAATTCTGGGTTGAGGCCATGAACACTGCATGTTACATCTCAAACCGAATCTTCTTGCGCTCAATTTTGAACTTGACATCCTATGAGCTGCGTTTTGGGAGACAACCCAAGGTTACTCATCTTCGAGTTTTTGGCTGTCGCTGCTTTATCCTAAAACGTGGTAACTTTGATAAATTTGAGTCGCGATCTTCTGACGGGATCTTTTTGGGTTACACTACTCATGATCATTCTTATCGTGTTTATAATTTAGAGACTAACACTGTCATCGAGTCATGTGATGTGACTTTTGATGAATCAACCTCCTCTGTTAGTTCTGCATTTGAACAAGCAAATGAACACGGCATGGAACAGACCATCTTCGAAGAAGAAGATCCCGGAGAATTCGAGGATGAACCCCTGCTACCCTCGACATCAATCCCCGAAGCCAACCTCGCTTCGACTACTTCGGCACGAGGTCCCGAAGCGACTACCTCGACATCGGTCATCTTGGACCACACCAACGCACAAGTTGAGGGGGAGACTGCATCCAACCGCGAGACTCCACACCATGTTCAAAGGATGCACCCTCCCGAGAAGATCATTGGTGAGCTTGATCAAAGGGTAACACGTTTTCATGCTCATTTCATTGATTCCGCTTTTGTTGCTTCTTTTGAGCCCTTAGATGTTAGTCATGCACTTTCTGATTCTAGTTGGATCAATGTCTTGCATGAGGAACTTGAAAATTTTGAGAGAAACCAAGTCTGGACTTTAGTTGATCCTCCACCAAATGTTCATTTCATTGGAACAAAATGGATTTTCAAAAACAAACAAGGGGAGGATGGGACTATAGTTAGAAACAAGGCTAGACTTGTAGCTCAGGGCTTTTCTCAACTAGAAGGGATTGATTTTACTGAAACTTTTGCACTTGTTGCTCGCCTTGAGGCCATTAGGATTTTGCTTGCCTTTGCGACATCCCGGGGATTCAAACTCTATCAAATGGATGTCAAAAGTGTTTTTCTTAATAGCTTCATAGGTGAAGATGTTTATGTAAAACAACCCCCTGGTTTTGAAAACTCCAAGTACCCACATAAAGTCCTTAAACTTCATAAGGCTCTTTATGGACTCAAGCAGGCCCCTCGGGCATGGTATGACAGACTTAAGTCTTTTCTGCTTGAGCGAGGGTATTTGATGGGCTCTGTTGATAAAACCCTGTTTACTCTCAAGCATGGCAAAGATTTCCTCCTAGTTCAGATTTATGTGGATGATATCATCTTTGGTGGCTCTTCTCATGCTTTGGTTGCCGAGTTTGCAGATACCATGAGCAGGGAATTTGAAATGTCCATGATGGGTGAACTCACCTTTTTCCTTGGTTTGCAAATCAAGCAAAGCAAACAAGGTACCTTCGTCCACTAGACGAAGTACACCAAGGACCTGCTTAAGAAATTCGACATGGCTGATGCGAAGCCTCTCGTCACTCCAATGGCTACATCTGTAGCATTGGATCCTGACGAAGATGGAGAAGCCGTAGATCAGAAGGAGTTCCGAAGCATGATCGGCTCCCTCCTCTACTTGACTGCCACGAGGCCAGACATACACTTCGCTGTGTGTCTGTACGCTCGTTTTCAGGCTTCACCACGAGCTTCGCATCGCCAAGCGGTAAAACGCATTCTAAGGTATCTCAAACATACACTTGAATTCGGCATTTGGTATTCAGCGTCATCCTCTTTGTGTCTTCGAGGTTATTCCGATGCGGACTTTGCTGGGTGTGGAATTGATAGGAAGAGTACCTCTGGTACTTGTCATTTTCTGGTTACTTCACTGGTTTGCTGGTCTTCCCGCAAACAGTCTAGTGTTGCACAATCAACGGCTGAGGCCGAATATGTTGCTGCAGCTAGCTGTTGCTCTCAGATTTTGTGGATGACTTCCACTTTGCGGGATTTTGGGTTAGATTATAAGAGTGTTTCACTTTTCTGTGATAACACTAGTGCTATTTGTATTGCAAACAACCCGGTTCAGCACTCCAGAACCAAACACATTGATGTGAGATATCATTTTCTCGAGATCACAATGAGAAGGGTGATATTGAACTTCAATATGTTGATACCCAACACCAGCTTGCCGACATTTTTACAAAACCCCTTGATGCTTCTCGATTTGCCTACTTGCGTGGGGAACTTGGCATTTGTCACCCTTACGGCATTTTGTGAGGGGGAGCAGATTTAGATGGATGTGCATTTGCTAATTGTGGGTTGACATTGCATTTACATCTTTTGCATTTATATGCCTGATTATAATCCATGACATCATGACAGCTCAGCTCCTTTTAATTTATCTGAAACATTCATGTGCATGATGTTTTCTTTTCAAAATCAAATCGTGCTCACTGCTTAGTCTTGAAACTAGCATGTTTAGGCAGGACTGCTTTAGCTATCTTTTATCTGCTTGATAGCTAAACAATGTTCATTGGATGCTAAAAATTGCAACTTGAAAAATTGTTCTACATTTTAATGGATATTCATAAAGTGCCAAACAATTGATTCACTTAGTTAAAATCAAAAATTCCATGATTTGCATGCTTTAAGTGAAAAGATCCAGGTGGGTTTGTTTGTCGCACTACTCTATTCTAGACTGCTTTCCATTGCACATTGGTCTGAACTGGAATAGTGTAGTGTATGACAAAATCATTGCCTTAAGCTTCTTATGGTTTTCATGCCTAGGCTTGGCCTGATTAGATAGTATAAGGTGGACAAACAAATAACCCCTGGCACTAAGAAAAGAACAACAAAATTCTTTGATCATCAAGTTTGCTTTCATTACTCCATTTGAACTGGACTTGTCAGTCTGGAGTAGAAATTGACTAGCTTTGCGCCGTCCTTACTTTTACTTGTCTAGTTTCCTTGCCTAAGTGGTGATTCTTTTATTTCAAAAATGATCAACTCACGTGCTTCATCATGTTTTTAGAGAATGTTAATTTGAGCTGAGCTCATGATCATTGGTATTATTGTTGGCATATTTTTACTCTATATGTCTTTGCAATTCTGCTCATTTCCCAGCTGTGCATCTTTTTCATGCTCCTTGATGCTTGCATTGCCAAAGGGGGAGAGATTTGCTACGTTCTCTGCCGCAAGGGGGCATAATTTCCAAAGGGGGAGAAAATTTGACATAAAGGGGGAAAATTAACTCAGGGGAAGTTTTTATCTTGAAAACGGGAGTTTTGCCAAAGAGGCTTTTTAGAAAGGGGGAGAAAATTTCTTTTGTCAAGTGACATGATTTGGCTCTTTTATGAGTTTTTATGGTCACTTGTGTGCTGAAAGTCTTTTAATTTTTCTTGGACTTAAAGTTTGTTGTCAATGCACTCATCAAGGGGGAGATTGAGAAACCAAGTGTTGGTTTCGGTGTTTGTGATGAGTGATTGACAGGCTTTTACCCCAAGGTTCGAAGGGGTACCTCCGAAGGGGGTTCGGAGGTGGGACCTCCGAAGGGTGTTCGGAGGTGGTTTCACCGAAGGGTGTTCGGTGGTTTGCTTGCTGCAGCTGTTGCAGCGGAGTGTGCGTGTCGGAGGGGTCCGACAGTACACGATGACTGGGTGTATACCGAAGGCTTCGGTACTTTGGGCGGTACACCAGAGTGTGTGCCGGAGGTTGCTAACCCGGAGAGGTCTCCGGAGTACTGGAAACACTTGTCTGTTTGTCTGTGGTGCGCAGGGACTTCGGAGGCGACGGACAGGTTCGTGGCAGGTGAACCTGGGTCAAGCGGGAGGCTTGATGCCAGGGGAGCGGGGAGCTCCGTCACGGTGGCTGCGAAGAGGTCCGGGTCGATCCTCGGGTCGAGGTGCGCCAGGTGAAGGCAGAGAGTGCAGAGCATGGCTCCGGGTGAAGGTACTCCGAGACAAAGTCCTCGGAGGTGAGACACTTCGAAGGTACTCCGGAAGGGGTGACTTCGAAGTTGGATGGATCGAGTACTCTGCGGAGGGAAGAATTTCGAAGTGTGCTCCGAATGGAGACATTCGAAGGTACCCGACGAAGGTCTCAGAAGTCGAGGCGCATCGAAGGCATAGTCCGGGTGAGGCTCGTCGAGGAGTGTGCTCGGGGAGAGACACTGCGACGAAGTGCTCATGGAATGCTTCGTGCGGAGGCCTTGGACGAAGGAGGGACTTCGAAGGGTGGTACTCCGGAGGTGGGACTTCGGAGTAAGGAAGGCTTCGGAGCGAGGCTAGCTCCAGAGCGAGGTTGTCTTGTGGTACTTCGGCCATGCATGGCTTCGGTACACGGACTGACGGAGTTCGAGCTGAGAGTAGCTGCGAAGCCGTGGTGGTCCACTCCGGAGGTGTTGGTGCGAAGGCCCAAGGGCTTTGACGGCTTCGGCTCAAAACCGTCACTGTATCGAAGGCTGTCTTCGGTGAAGCGAAGGCCATCTGGCTCAAGGCTTCTCACCGAAGCTACCGCACCCCTCGCGTGCGAAGGAGGGCTTCAGAAAGGTCAAAGGCTGCAAGTCTGACAGTGTCTGCTCTGCAAAAAGCTGGCGCTGTTCCCTCTGCAAAGGCTGACAGAGAAGCCTCCAATAAAGTTGACTACCTTTTGTACCCCTCAGTTATGTAGAGACAAAACCAATGTAAACCCTAGGAGTAAAGTAGTCAATTCCTTTGGGTGAACTGTGGGCTATAAATATGAAAGCTCGGTAGGTAACATTTAACACTTTGAGCATTTACTGTTGAGCTCCTGTAGCCACACACTTCGTTGTATTCATCCAGAGTTCAATTTTATTGTGTTCCTTGTTCAAGCGGCGAAGCCCTGCGTCTGTGTGCTTTTTGCTTGAGCTCGTGTTACATACCTCGCTAGTTGTATTGCACCGAAGCCTGTCTAGGCGAAGGGTGTTTTGTGCGAAGTGTGTTTTTTTAGTGCGCGTTCGCTCTGTGTAACAGGAGGCTAGACCTCACTGCTTACTAGCGAAGCCCTGATCGAAGCCCGTTTTGCTTCTTGTGTCGAAGCCCCTAGCGAAGTCTATTAGTGTGCGTTTAGACCTTCGTGTACGAAGCCCAGCACCAGTTGCTGCTGCCAAGTACTTGCTCGAAGTCCTCAGAGGGTCGTCCACTCTTGCGAAGGGTGAAGTGCGAAGCCTGCTCGAAGCACCCTATGTGCGGAGCCTGCACTGACTTAGCAGAGTAGATTTTCGAGGGTTGTAAGTGGAGCGAAGTCTTCTTGGCTTCGAACTTTTGGACCTGCGAAGCCTGTGTTCGGAGCTGTCATAGGACCTCCGAACCAGACCTCCGAAGGTAGTGTTCGAAGCCTGTTCCGCATAAGACAGAACTAATACCGAAGGCTAATTTTTTAGCCCGAAATTTTAAAAGCTCCCATTCACCCCCCTTCTGGTCGCCGTTTCCGGTCCAACAGTTCAATAATCAGTACACAGAAGATAATCTGAGGGGACTCCAAAATGCTTATACCTTCCGCGGACCACTTTTCTTAAGCTGCTCCTTTCTATCATATTGCTCCAAATCAATGGGGAACTATGTAAATAGATCAAAAACCTTCCATAAGAAAGTACTCCTGAGGAATGATACCACCACGATGAATTGTTGGAAGGCTAAACAAAATTGAGGGCATATTACCACTTTTTCATGCACATTTATCAACCCACTGTCAAGTGCCTCCTCAATCATGATGAGCTCTTTGGGCTACAACGAGTTAATAACTTCACCTTTCACCTTTCAAGTATCTGTAACATGACAATGGGTAACTGTAATCTCCTTAGACACCACTAAATAATACTGAACTTCAAAAGGAAAGGGAAACAATTTATTTAATGCTGAATGATTTACCTGAGCTCAATCTACATATTATTATTCTCTTTCTTGATTCGATCAATAGTTAGTGAGTAAAACAATCAGAAGGTTATTTGTGATGAACCCAACTGGTCATTTGCCCTGTGACTGACACCTGTAATGAAATGTCACCAGGACACATGCATACCAGTAACCATGTCAGCTCCACAGTTATGACCTTCAGTTTTTTTGTGTCTTAATCAAGTGCCATTTTTCTTACACAACCAACCCCAATAGGTGGTATCCTACAAAAACTGCTTCCAGGGCGAAAGTATAACCCTTTACTACCTGATATTCCTTTTTGCTAATCAGAGGCAACGTGTATAATATGATAGAAATGGTTTACAATACAAGGAATCAATGTTGTTTTATATGAGAAATTTTAATTTAGCAATAACTTTCTTGGAACAAACTAGCATCTTATTTCTAATGCTAAAAACAACCCAGACAAAAAGGGAGAACTTAGAATAAACGGATCATGAGAAAAAAGAATATAAATCATTTTTTTTTCAATTTTCAGGTACAAATTATAAATAATTGATTGTGCAATCCTTTATGAATTCCTCAAAAGAGAACCCTTTGGTCAAATCAGAATGTGTTACTCCTTCCTGCCACTGTGCTAGCATCATTGGATGATGATTCCTGCAGAACATGCATGATAATGACATTGGTGTTAGTCTGGGTTTGCCATTACAAAAAATTTGGTAGTCACACTTCTAATGACCACATCATGCCAGTGTGAAGTGTAGGCAGATATTAAATGAACTTATCTGGACTGTTGTAGCATCAATTAGAAAAGATTTCAATACCTTCATGTATTAGATTGGATTTGAATAATAAATTTCCAACTTGATTTCATAAAACCAAAAGGCAGTTTTAACTTGCTACCCTTCAAGTATAAAGTATGTAAGTAAAAATATGATACAGTTCTTGGCTCTTGGTCGTCATGTAAGCCACTGATGCCACTGTGTGTTGGGAAAGATTGACACTAAGGTAAGCTAATTACACTTGGAAGACCACAATATTATTCACCTCACATATATAGCACATAAAATATAATGGTTCTTTGTAACATAAATATGGCTTACTATAGAATAAACCATGCTATACTTGAAAACAGATTTCATTTGCAGGAAAGAACAATATCTACCTTACATTATCCAATGTATTTCCTGTTTTCATAGTGTAGCTCTGGCGTGGGCGAAGCAAATTCAAGTCAAAATCTGTTTCAGTTGAAGAATTTGAGATGGAGAACTCATTCTTATTTTCAGCAGCAGATCCATAGCTCAAGATCACAGATACATGAATACAGGAGGCAATGGCTGAACTGATGAGCATAGCTTCCATGATTGCACCGACTATTTTTTTCAAGCCAATTTAGGTCCGTCTTCATTCCCAATTTCCCCAACTTGTTGTTTGTGTTTTCCAGGGCAACATGCAGAAACATCAGATCGAATTCAGACACCTCCTGAACATTCCCCTCTTTAAATCCAAGTAGATAATAAATGCACAATTATTCCAGTGTCCTTAGAAGCAATTGAAAATCTAGATTGTGCGATGAAATCTTCAGTACGGAATACATGAAACCCAAGATGCACTGCAATGGAACTAACGATAGGGCAATTGGTGACCATGGCAGCTCTGAGCCCCATAAACCAGACAGTTCAAATCGATGAAGCTAGCTAGTTAGTCCCTTTTTATGGACAAAGCAACAGAATCAAAACAAAATGTACACATCCAACCTGTCAGATATCTTGGGAACTGCTAGTTACTGTGGATCGACCTGGGCAGTTTGTTGACCAGTTTTCGCATTCTATCACACAAAAACAGCATTACAGACTTAAATTCTCGTACAAAATCACTTATCCTTAGTGCAAACCGGGGTAGCCAAGATCTCACCTTTGTAGGGTAGAGATCATCGTAAACGTCAAGCAGCTACGCCAGCTCAAGAATCGTGATGCTATTCCTCTCCTCCCCAGCTAGAAATATCAAAATTCTGAAATTTTCAATTGGGCCGAGCAACGAGTAGCGGGACAGAGCGGCGGAGAGGGGGATCAGGGGAGATGTGCGATAGATCAATACCACTGGGGATCCGGGCTGGAGCATGCATCGTAGGCTCAGGTACCCTCGATGCGTCGTGTTTGTACACGCCGCCGCCCGGGGAGGACACGTCAGACCCGGAGAAGCCGGACGTTCTGCCGCCACCGCCTCGGGAACAAAGCGCACTGCCTCGATGGAGGTTCCGGCTGATCAGGGATGCGATCGGCGGGGACGGCGCGACGGCGGCGGCATTGCGGTAGCTGTCCATGCCCACGCAACCGCCGTTGCTGCTGTTGCTGGTGGAGTGGGATGGGGAGGCGGTAGAGAAGGCGGAGGTGGAGGTGGGTGGAGTTGAGGTTGAACGCGGTGGAGATAATCTGCAAGCGGACGGGATGAAGGCGCAGCGTACGGTGGTGATTGAATCGATGGGAGGAGGCGGTGGGTGGACAAGACGAAAGAAGAGGATATGAGCGGACACACCGATGCCTCTGAAAAATCTGAGACATACTCCCTCCGTATAGGGAAAAATTGACGCCCCGTGCCTTCTACTCATGCGCGTAAAAATTGTCGTTACGGCCTTCTCTTTCTGTTATTTGCCTCTGCCCCTTCGATAGTAGCACTGCATGCATGCAGTTACTTCGCTTCCTCTCCCGAAAATGAGCATGCATGCAGTTTCATCTTTGGTTAATTAAAGGGTTTTTTTATATATGTCATTACAATTTCGGTGCTTTGGAACTTTGTCACTACAATTCGTCTATTTAGATATATGCCATCGCAACTCTACCTTTATCTCCACCATACCATTTTCAACGCTTGGTTTTATCATGGGCCCTCTGTCAGCTCTACTGTATTTTCGTATTTTCCATCTTGCCCTCTACAGTCGACTCCCCGTAGCCCCCCGGTGCCGCCTCCGCAACACTCCTGCCGCTGCACCCGCGCCGCCGCCGCCCTCGCAGGCCACGCGTGCCGCCGCCCCCGCAGCCCCCTGCTGCAGCCTCGCGCCGCCCCCGCCCTTGCAGGCCCCGCGCGCGCCGCCCCCAACCGCAGCTCGCGCGTCCCCGCGCATCGCCCCCGCAGCCCTTGCAAGCACGCGTGTCGCCGCAGCCCGTGCACCACCCCCGTAGCCCTCGCAGGCACGCGTGTCATCACCCCTACAGCAGCCCTCGCGCCGCCGTAGCCTCTGTGTCGCCGCCGCCGGCCCCGTGCGCCGCCCACACAGGCCACACACGGTGAAGATAAGGGTATTTTTGTCTTTGCGCTAGCCCATGGTCAAACCAAGCGTTGAAAATGGTATGATGGATATAAAGGCAGAGTTGCGATGGCATATATCTAAATAGACGAATTGTAGTGGCAAAGTTCCAAAGCACCGAAATTGTAATGACATATATCCAAAAAACCCTTAATTAAATAGGCAGCCGAGTCGCCTCTCTTTAGCTCTGCGTTTGCGCCAGACTCCGTGAAGATCGCCGCCGCCGTCGGACTCCTTCCTAATCGCCGCTGCCGCCATTGGACTACGTCAAGATCGCCGACGCCGGACTCCTTCCCCCTTCCTCTCATTCTCGCTTCTCGCCGCTTGCCGCCGTCGTCCACGAGCTCGACTTCGCGCCGTCAAGACCTTCACCGACCACTACCTCACCGGCTGACCTACACGTGGTGCGGCCAGCCACAAGCCGTCTGCATATTGCAACTTGGAACGCCAAAGTTTCCGTGCGTACGTCCGGGAATTTTCACGGCGCGAGACGTCAAAATTTTGCTGCGATTTCCATGGATGGCGGTGAGTGATGCACACCAGCAATCTGTTCAAGCCTCTGTCAAACAGGTCATTTTGATTTCTCGTGAAATTTCTCTCACTAACGGATCGATCAGTTCGACGCTTTCTCGCTTTTCATGGATGCGGACTAACTCATTCATACCAGGGCGCTTAGTGCCGAAGTCCACATGTCGCCACTGGACTCCTTCGTGCCTGACTCACATATGGCATCGGACTCCATCACGTCGGAGTTGCATGAGCTCGAGCTGGACTCCGAGATGGTGCCAGATTCCTTGCCGCCGAGCTCTTTTATATGCGCTCGCTGTCATCTCATCCATGAGGACCGTGAAGCATGGAATCATGTGCACTCGCGGTTGTGGCCATGTTCTCGCTGCGGTCTCATCCACGCGGCCTACAGTTTAGGCGCCATGCTTTATGGCCTAGATGAGTTCGACTGCGAGCTTTCCATTCCCAATCTCAACAATGTCGTGATGCATGGCAATTCTATTGAGGTGCCTGCACACGTGCTCAACATGCTTGATGAGAAGCGCGACCGTGAGCTCACAGCCGAAAAGGATGACGCCAAAGCATCGGTAACTAGCTTTAGTTCTAATTAACCATTTTAAGGATGTCTCTACTAATTAAGCTAACTACAATCATTCTAATTGTTTGATGTAGCAAGAGTAGCCTCGGCTTCATCTAGTGCAGATGGTTCACAAAGGATAGAAGTTGGCAACCGATCTTCTCTTTCTAATGTTTCTTTTTTCATGTGAGGAATCTTGAACCTGTTGCATCCTTTCACCTTCATAGCTTCCATCAAAACACTTTGTAGTGTTAGAAATTTGCGGTTTGTTTTGTGTGTCGAATACTCCATGAATGCCTACAAAACAAGTGTGCAAGAAATGAATGAATGAGCAAATTTGTTGTTAAGTAAAACAATGAAACATGTGTGAACAATTTGATCAATTATCTCTTGCACTGTTGGAACTAAAGCTTCTATTGTTTTTGCATTCTTCTTGTATTGAATTGCTTGAATAGCTCGAAAAAAACCGAAGTCAAGAACGTTGAAATCTGGAGAATTTGGTGGTTGACAAATTAGGCGAATATCGAAGCCTTCTTGCTTAGCAGCCTCACAAAAATCCGGATCGTCCAATTTTAAATGGGAAGGTGCATTATCCTATTGAATGAAGATTGGTCTGCCCACATCTTCTCTTGGCCATTTGGCTCAAATGGCACGTAACACTTGGTTGATCATGAAATCTCTAATTACTTCTCTTGTGATCGAAGTTATAGGCTTCATAACCAAGTCTCCACGAACACGGCTGGTTCTCTCATTACCCCGCATAGCCGGTTCATATCGAATAAGTGGAAAACAACCAATCCTACCATCAAAAATACAATTTCCATCCCTAAATCTTGGCCGAGCACAAACACACAAGAACATGGGTCTAGGGATGTAATTCTTGTTCTTACAAGTCCGATGGGGATCATCTTCTTCGGGTAGCAAATAATATTTCTCAGTTTTTTGAGAGAGGTAGAACCATTTTTCATCAATGATCACAAAGTCAAACAGATCCTTAAACCTTGGATTACCAAGAAAATCCCTCTTAATCATGTCAACACACACTTTAATCTAGACCTCTTGTTAGCTTCAGTGAGATATGGTTTGATGCTACTAGAGTGGCGCCTAAGGGCGTCTCCAATGGCTAGCTATTTCACTAGACAGATTCACTCTCTTTCCTATGTCGATAGAAAATGTGAGGGAAAAAATAGCTAGCGACGAGCTATCTGGAGATTTCATGTATTCCAAGAAACTGAGTGTATTACATGTGGGATCAAGTATTAGTGGTGAGATAAATTATTATTTTTATTCTTCTCTCAACTCCACATCAGCTAGCTATTTAAGACGGCCATTGTGGATGCTCTAAGCAAACCTTTTTTCAAATACTTTTGAACGTTCCATTTGCTCATGTTATGTTTGGCACACATCTTTGATGGTCATTCTTTCCTTTAAAGGAATGTTACACAATTTTTTCCAATCAACAAGAGATGCCTTACGACCAACTCTACCCCTCTTTCGACTACCAAGGTCTATCGACATGTTATTTGCAAGTGCTATTTTACCTTTCTTCCACAGGCGCTGAACTGCACGAATATGTAGACCAAACTAAGCAGTAACAACGCTCGTATCTTTCTTGCCTAGTACTCCATTCTTGCTTCTTGCCAACAAAGCTTGAATAACTTGTTTCTTGACTTCTTTGGGCATGTCTTTCCTTTGTTGGTTTGCTTGAACAAGAGCATGTTCTAGTTGTAATAAAACACATTACAAAATATCCATGAAACAAGGATATGAAATCCTAGTTGCAACAAAAAAACCTTACCAACAATGTTTTCTACAAAATCAAAATTAATCGTGCCATATTCATCTAGTGGAAAGTTCAAATCGAGTCCTGTCAAAAAAGGAAATAATAATATGAAATCATACTGTGGAGATGGAATGCTATCAAATCAAATCATATGCAGAAGAAAACTTACTGTTCTCGTTGACATCCTCTAGTACAGGCTCGTTGAGATCGAAGGTTGCATTGTCGTTGTCATCTTCTACTATAGGGACGTTTAGATCGAAGCTAGCAAACGAACTAGCCATGCTAATTACTGATTCTAGTACTACTCATGTGTTCAGATGGATCTAGTAAAAAACTCAGCATGAAGTGGTGATTAAATATGCACTCAGCAGGTAACCCTCCGTCTTCTAGCAAAAAATGTGCCATGCAAAAATGAGCGCCACTACAAGCTCTGGCCAAAAAAATGAGCGCCATGATGTGCCAAGCCATGCAAAAAGAAACGCCGACAAAAAAATGAGCGCCAGCGCCATGCAAAACAAAAAAGAGCGACAATGCCCTGCAAAAATAACCAAAAAAAAGGGTAGCCGCTGGGATCAAACTCTGGTCACGACGCTCACACCTCGTTGCACTAACCGTTTAAGCCAAGAATATTTCTCGTATTGAATATATCAAAAACCATATTTAATAGTGGCAGAAAGGAAAAACTCTACCTTAATTAATCACTCCTTGGTATGCTAAACACTGTACTAAACATCATTTTTTCCTATACAGAGGGTGTTGGGAGTAGATCAAACGGTCGAAGTAATTCTGGTGATGTGGCCATGCCGAGTGAACGGCCAGGCCACCACTCTTTATGGTTTTTAATTGCCCTGTTTCACCTCTGTGCCCCCACTATGAGCAATCTATCTTGCTGTCCGCAGCGCCACGTGCTCTCCACGTCTAGCCGACACAGCCGCCCATAGCGGACGCGCGATCTATTTCACGCTCTACAGCGTAAATCACCGGTATGTTGCCTTTCTGGTATTTTACATTTTGGCGTGTTCCTAAGGTTTGTTGCTGTATGGTGCTGGATTTGTGACGTTAGTTTAGTGGCTGAGTTGTTTGGTTGTGCTGTGTTGCCTGGTCATTATGGATTTTCTAGGAACTGCCACAATTCGTGCTTTTATTTTGTTTTTGCGATGGTTTGGTGCAAATCCGGGGAGATTTGACTAGCATACCTGTAAATTGTATTTTTACATTAGTGCAGAAAGGATTTCTAGCAGTGTAATGGATTTGATTTATATGCATCTCTTAATGATTGGACTCTAACTTGGTCATTCACATGTTGTTTCGGTGTTTTTGGACATTGTAATATGTGTGAATTTGGGAATTTTTTAAATAATATTTTTTAAAAATCAAATATGGTACACGGTCTTAAAAAATTGCAAAACTAGCCTCCTGTCGGCCGTTGATTGGCTGACCTAGGATATGTGGCCTAGATCGGTCAATCAATTAAGAGCCGATTTAGTGCTCCCCCTACTTGATCGGCTGGGTCTGACATGTGTCTAACAAATGTTGGCATATAGTTAGCCGATCTAGGCCATGTGGCCTAGATCGGCCTACCATATGTCGATAGAAGTTTTTTTTTTAAAAAAAATAAAAAATCTCCGCGCCTCTATCACCACAGCCCGTCCGCTTGTCACAGGTGCCCTGCCTCACGCTCGAGCCTGAAAGTTGCCTAGAAGGGGTGAATAGGCAATATAATTTTTTCTTGCAGAAAAACGATGTTTCGAAACTTTCCTATATCAGAAGTTTCGATCAGCCAGAAGTTTTCAAAACTTCAACAGATCGGAAGTTCCGACAGTGGATCGGAAGTTCCGACAAGCTGAGCAAAATCAACCAAAATGAAAATTTTTTCATGAACAAAGTGGTTGAATAGAAATGTACACAAATATGTAACGAACAACTTTTGCACTATGAGATGCTCTAAAACTAAGCCAATTAGTAGATCATGAGAAAATAAAGTACGACCTAGCTAGAACCCTAGAAACTTGATGAACACAAGAATGCAAACTAGATGGCCATTGGTTTGAATGGGGGTCTTGATGGGCTTCACATTCTCCATGCCAAACATTTTTAACATTTTTATTCAGAAAAGAATTTAAACAGTAACGGCCCCTTTCCCCCCATTCTCCCTCAATCGGTCGGCCCAACCCACTTCCTCCCCACGCCCCGGACTGACAGATGGGCCCCACCCGTCAGAGGCCCTCTCCCCCCTCCGCGCGCGCGCCCGACCACCCGACCCCACCCGTCAGCCGCCACGCCCGTACGCTCGTGCCCGCTGACCGCCTTGGCCCACCTGTCGGACCCGTCGTCCACCTCACGCCAATCCCTAACTCCGCCGGCCACCGATCCCGCCTCGGATCTGCCCCCGCCGGCCCCCTCACTTAAATTCATCGTTGGCATTTACACCCCCGCGACGCACCGACCGTTTCCCCCATTAATCCACGTGTCATCGCCCGCTGTCGCTCGAATGCATGGAAGGCCCTCGCTGGCGTTACTCTCGGCCTCCCCCGATTGCACCCTCCCTGCCCTCGTCGATGCCTCTATTTAAACCTTACGCCTCCACCGCGCTCAACCCCAACGTCCACTCGCTGCGAGAGCAAACAGAACACCCGAGACACTCCCTTTAACGCCACACCGCCACCCTCGCTCCATCCATCGCTCGCCATCGCCGGAGTCCTCCTCCACCCTCGGCGACGGCACCAATGTGACCGTCGACGCCTCCCCGACCTCGGCCACTGCTCCATCGATGACGAAACCCGCCAGAACGCCATCGCCGATGAGGACCCGAACGCCTTCGCCACCCCCGCTCGTTGCCGGCCATGCTCCGACGACCATTCATCCCGCTAACGGTACCCTCGTGATCCCCGTAGTGTCCCCTATCCGTTTTAGCCTTTAGATCCGACCGCCATCGTTCGTCGTGGCCTCTGGCCCGCTCGCCGTCGTCAAAGAAGACGACCGGCATGGGTAAAGTACCCGTGCCGTGTCGGATTCAATCGCGGCCGTGCGATCGCGATCGGACGACGCAGGTTATATCGCATGTGCGGTTTAATCCACACCGTCAGATCTGAGCGAAGCGGTACGGCGAGATCTCGTGCGTCCATTAGTATTTAAAACTCGTGATGAATCTAGGCCATCCTTCATGTACCGGTTTGGCCTTTTAATCTCGCACGTCCATTTTCATTTAAACCACCCGCCTCGCCCGTGGCCATCCGATCACAATCCAACGGTGGATCTGGATCCGGCGCACGCGCACAGTGCGCGGGTTCACGGTGAATCCGGTTCACCGTGGACCGACGCCTGTTTTTTGATTTAATTTAAATTCAGAAATAGATTTAAACTTCAAAAATTCATATCTTGTTCATTTTAACTCTAAAATTTACCATTTCAATTCTAGAAAATTCATAATTTCATTCTCTACATGTTGGTGCAATAAAAACAGTAGGTTTATTTTGAGTATTTTATTTTTATTTAATAAAGTATTCAAATGCACTTTAGGACAAACTCAAAATTTATCCATTTCAACTTTAGAAAAATTTATCTTTTATCCTCTTCATATTGGTGTAATAGAAACAATAGGTTTATTTTGAACTTTCTATTTTAAATTAATTGGAAGTTTATAATACATTACTTTACATTATTATTCCTTTTTAGAAAGGCCATTATTTCATTAAAGTTCATTTTAAAATGCATATAAAATAAACTCCAGAAAGTTAACCACTTTATTTTCCTTGGTTCAAACCAAACAAAACCTATATGCCTATTGTGTGATTTTTGATTTGTTTAATTGAATGTTATGTTTAATTTATTTATAACGAGAAGACTACGCCGCCGCCGAGGAGCCAGAGTACTTCCCCGAAGTTCCTCCCTCACCCTTCGCTGAACAAGGCAAGTCACCAAACCAATCTTTTGAGCATATTGAACCCATGTTTTATTAAACTATCGTCAAAACACATAGGATGCACATGCATTAGTCAAATGAAAGCCCTACGATATATTTATTTAGATCTCCCGACCTTGATGTGCAACCCAAGCCATGCTATCTAGCCTAAACTCCTTGTCACCATATTATTAGTACTATTAGCTAGTGTCCAAAGTATTGGCACAATCGCTATAAGTTTAGAATGAGTCGTAGCAACTTGGTTCTACTATATGATCCCCATTATTCTTGTCTTTGGAATTATGTTGGTGATGGAGTTGTGGTTGTGAGTGAATTCATGGTGGGTTCCGGGTGCAAGCTAGGGCATTGGTCGGTAGCACCCGGGGCACTATAAGGACCGGTCTGCGGGATCCGTTGCAATACACTTCCGTACTAACCACAAGTCTAGTGGGTAAGTCCTAACTAAGGTATGGAGTGTTCCAAATCGAGGCCACCACTTGGAGATGGGTCAAGAAGCACCTGCAGGTGGCTTGTACCGACGTGGTGCAAAAGGGGGTGCGACGTTAGCTGGGATGCGGCTCGGTGCACCGGCGAAACCTAGAGCGGGTGGTTATCGCCGGGGAAACTACTATACGGCGGTTGTGCTACTAAGGGAAGAATATTACTCCAAACAAAAGTGAACTCATGATTTTTCATTGGAAGAGTTGCTAGAAACCTTATGACTACAAGACCTTTTATAGGCAGTTCAAAAACTAGAAAAGGCCTAAATACCTCTAGAGTATTTTACCTACAGACGCGAAAATACAAACGTAGGCCCAACGGACAAAATAGTAAAATCCTATCTAAAGTTAGTTTGTCCTGACATGAAGCTTTCATAGTGACTACGACTTCACTTCAGGACACTTTGATCTCGATCCGACGGTTTTGAGCCGCAACTGACAAAGCCCTCCAAATCTTTGACACATGTCACCATTCCGCGAACTTTACCGCTAGCAAGTATCTCCCGCTCTCAATCCCTCGAGCCACCTTGTCACTTGCACTAGCCTCCCTTTCGCTGACTTGGTCAACACTCTATCTCGATCATCTGTCCATCGATGTCTTGCTCTATCTCCACATGTACGTGTGAGATCTTCCTCAACTTCACCAGGCCTCCTTGATCGTCTGACATCAAGCTCCCCGCTCAACCCTGATCGCTCACCGTTGACAATTGACTCACATCTCAACCCTACACACAATGAGACAAGCAAAACACGAATCTCCATGCAACAATGTATCTCCACGCACACCGATCCCTTCGATGAGACCAAATAGGCAATCACAAATCCAGACCCTTAAACTAGGCAACACTTGTCAATCACTCATCACCAAGATAAAACCACAGTGAAACTCCACTTGGTTTCTCAATCTCCTCCTTGATGAGTGCATTGACAACTCACAAAAGAAACAAGATGAATTTTGAAGTTCAGCACACAAGTGACCCAAGAAAATACCATCATAGGAACGTGACTCAAATTTGTCAAGATTACCATGTTTTAGAATGAAGCACTGACATCCAAACACGCTTAAATGAGTAACTTTGGGCTTCTTTGTGGAACCAAGTGGGGTCGCACTGTGGTTTTTATCTTGGTGATGAGTGATTGACAAGTTTTCTTGATCATGGTGATGTGTGATTGGTGGTTTGCATACACCGATGGGATTGGTGTGTGTGGAGATTGTGTGCCGATGGGATCAGTGTGCGTCGTGATTCGTGTTTTGGCTTGTCTCATGTGTGCAGGGTGGAGATACTAGCTAACTGTCAACGATAGGTGATCAAGGGTCAAGCGGAGAGCTTGATGCTAGAGGATCAAGGAGGTCGGGTGAAGCTAGGATGATCTCAGGAGTACACGTGGAGATAGGGAAAGACATGTACAGACGGATGATCGAGGGAGTATTGACCAAGTGAACAAAAAAGAGGTCAGTGCAAGTGACCAGCCGGTTCGAGGGGATCGAGAGCAGGAGAGACTTACTGGCAGTCGAGTTCGCAGACGGGTGACACATGTCGAAGATCTGAAAGGCTTTATTGGTTTCATCTAAAAACCATTATATCAGAAAATGTTTTTAAATTTTAAGAAATAGGAGTTTATTTTTCTGTTTAGTCGTCTAGATTAAGTGTAATCTTTTAGTATTTTTCTGAATTTTTAATTCTGAAAAATACTAAAAGAATAGGTTAAATGATGTAATAAATTAGGTGTAAACTTTTGTTTATTTTTCAGAATTATTAATTCTAAAAATACACAAGAGCATTTAGGTAATTTCTTGGTAATTAAACCCTAATGGCATTTTCGAAAATACTTTTATAGGATTGCCTATAAAAGGGACCTCATGCCTTGGGGTTTAGGTTGAAATTTTTGGCTGAACTTTTGGGGGCTGAGAATTTTATCCAGAATTTTATTTTTCTTGTTGCTTCTCTGCTGTTCTGTTTCCGACGGATGCTTATTCTGATCTGTGCCGCATACATCCCGGAATTACTACAGCGACAACAAGCGTCTTGCATCAGTACTCCATAGCGAGCCACACAACTTCAGCATCTTTCGCCGCCAGATATCACTGTTCGCCAGATCACTGTTGCTGCGCGTCTTCTGCATCAGTTGCCGCCAGATCGCACAAACACTAGCCGCCAAAGTGTGCACCACCGGAAGCACTGCAAGTAAAGCCGACAAGAAGCTTTTAGGTGCACTATCTTTACTGCATAGATCGTTGTTCTCTCTGAAAAGTCTTATAATGAATGTGCATGATGATTTGACATGTAAGGACCATTGTGCGAGGAGGGAAAACGTACTCCTCGAGATAGATGATATTATGATGTTCATGTTTATTATTCCGTATGATAAAATTTGACTACACTAAATGCAATAACTGAAAAATGTACTTTTCCGCACGATTAGCCATTGTCCTTCCTTCGTTATTACCTTGCATTACTATTTGCATTTGCGGTGGCTTGTTGAGTACTTTTTGTACTCATACCCATTGGACACACAATTCAGAGGATGCCTACTACGAAGATGGTCTGGAGAAGCGACCCAGTCAAGAAGAAAGATCCTGAAGAGGGCGTTCGTCATGCAGTTTATTTTATGGTTTATTTTAATTTTACTCTTTTGTAATAATGTGGTCTGCGTACCACGAATGATTGCTCGTATGTACGTGTCACATGATGAACCTCTTGTATTATTGTTTTTCTTTGGAAATTCAATAATGTTCCGATTTTGGTAAATCGGGGCGTCACAAGATGATATCAGAGCCGACTTGACTGTAGGAAGCCAAACAGACCAGCCTAGCACTTAGTTGGATAAAAACCTATTTCACGAAAACCTACTTTATAACTTTGTTCCTCCCCTCACTTTTCTTCAACTTGTTGTTTTTGTAGATGTCGGTCTACCAAGTGCACAACTTCCGCTGTCACTTCGAGGGCATCGTCAGGGAGCTCCGAATGATGGTCATCTTCCTTGGGTTCCTCTTTGAGCCGAGTTCCATGGCGTGTACATGGAAGAGTTCGCATGACCCTGTGACGTCTCCCTCACCATCCATGGATCTGGTGAGCACCTACCGTTCTTCACGACAGCACTTGGGGGCCCAACCTTCGACGTCGTGTGCCAACGCGTCACCCTCCAAGCCCTCATGGAGCTGAGGATGATCTACAATGATCGTCTTCAGAACACGTCTTTCCGGCTTGTGCCGAAGCGCACTCCCGGTGCCCACCGCATCATCTACACCAGAGTCCACTTCGATCGCGATTCGGTCATGGCCCGGTAGACACGTCTCCTTCAGGCCATGGACGATCTCCATACCGAGGCCATGCTTGACGCCGAGGAGCACCATGGGGCGGTCGAGTTCCTTCGCCAGGAGATGAAGAACTTGATCCAGCAAAATGGCGAGCTGTAGCGTAAGATCTTACAGCTGCAGAAGGACATAGCGGAGATGGTCCCCCTCATCCCGAGGAGGAAGAAGCCCATCCGCGAGCCCACCCCTCGCCCCAAGAGTATCCCACCACACCCCATGGCCACCGTACCATCTAGCTCCAGCGCTCCTGCCTCGCGCCCCGCCATCGTCTCCGACCCTATCATCGAGAATTTTTTCGAGCCCACCGTCCCTCTAGACCCTCGTGGTTCTGAGAGCACGGAGACCACCCTAGATGATGAGTAGGTGGTAGTTTTAGTTGTTTGATTTCAATAATTTGGTGATTGTGGTACCACCTGCAACCACTTGTGTTGTAGGTGGATTAAAATAAAAACATTGATGTGATGAACATTTTATACCACTTTGATATATATATGTGAGCCCCTCTGGGATGTTTTGGCTAAATATTTGTTTCAAAACCTTTCTCTTATGACTAAAAATCTTGTATGTTCAGAAGATGACCGATAATCAGAACACCGGGTCCAACAACGGAGAAGGGACAAGCAACGGTCTGCCTGGAAGTGTTGTGCCCAACTGGGGTGCAACGGGCCAACGTCAGACTGGGCCACCATCCACCAACCATCGCACCTTGGCAGAGATGATGGCTAACTAGAACCAGCTGATCACTACCCTCCTCACCCAGATGCAGCACCAACAAGCACAGTTGGACCGGCTGCAACCACAGAACATGGAGCCCGCCCCACGTGCACCAGCTCCCGCGCCCGCGCCTCAACTCTCAGAGCTCTTGCACGTGCGTCCCCCGATCTTCTTCGGCACCACAAACCCCATGGAGGCCGGAGATTGGCTTCGGACCATCGGGAAGAAGTTGGACCTCCTCCCCTGCACTGACCAGGAGAGAGTGGCGTTCGACACTCATCAACTACAGGGTCCCACCGCAGAATGGTGGGACAACTACCGTGAGTCCCAACCGGAGGACCACGTGGTGACTTGGGCGGAGTTCACCATTGCCTTTCGTGCCGCCCACGTCCCTCCAGAGTCATCGTGTAACACCCCAAATTTTCAGAGAAATAAAAATACCATTTAATATATTTTTCTGGAGATAATTTATTTTGAAATGCCTTTAATGCCCTTCTAAGCTTAATTGAACTAGAACCTAGGTAAAACGTCCAAACCAGGAGCTAGAAAATTTTGTATATGATCCCAAAGCCAAGATATATTTTTGAGAATTTTTACAAATTTTTATCACCCTTGGAATAGCCCAAATATTTTAAACTAATTTCTGCAATTATTTTATTTTGAAAATAATTGAAACAGTAACGGACCTCCTCCCCCTCTTCTCCCTCCACCGGCCGGCCCAGCCCACTCCCTCCCCACACCCCGTACTGACACCCGGGCCCCGCTTGTCGGCGAGCCCCTCTACCTTCGTGCGCGCGCCCGACCGCCCGACCCCACCAGTCGGTTTTGCCCCGTTACCACGCCCACACCCACGCCCCGCTGACTTGTGGCCCTCTCCTATCAGGATCGTCGTCCACCTCGCACCATCGCCCCCGAATCCCGCTGGACGATGACCTCGCCCTCGGATCCGCCTCGCCGACCCCTCTCCCATTAAATTGGATCCATTAATCGGTCCCCTGAGCCCTGCCGGCCGTTTCCCCTCGTTAATCCTCGTGATTACACCCCAGGATCACGCTGCGCGTGCATGGCCGAGCCTCACCAGCGCCATTGAAGACCCCCTCCACTTTCCATGTATACACCGCCCATTTTCTCCCGCCGGCGTCCCTATTTACGCCCCTGGCGCGTCCGTGTTCGACCCCCACGCCATTTTGCACTCAAACCAAACCGAACGCCCGAGACGCTCATTTCAACGCCACACCTCCCCCTTTACTCCAGCCGTCGCTCGCCGTTGCTGGAGTCCCCCTCCGTCCTCGACGACCGCACCATCATGACCGTAGGCGCCACCCCGACCTCGGCCACCCCTCCGTCGATGACGAACCCCACCGGAACGCCATCGCCGACAAGGAACCCGAACCCCTTCACCGTCTACCCTCGTCGCTGGATGCACCCCATCAACTTCGGACCACCGCAACGGTACCCCCGTGTTCCCCTTAACGTCCCCTTTCCATTTCTAGGCATAGCTTGGACCGCCGTCACACGCCGTGGCCCCTAGCTCGCTTGCCGTCACCGGAGAAGATGATCAGCGTGGGTAAACTACCCGTGCCGTGTCGGATTCATCCCCGACCGCGCGATCACGATCCGACGGTCGAGATTAAATCCATCCCTCGGTTTAATCTGGTCCGTCAGATCTAAGCGAAGCGGTACGATGTGATCTCGTGCGTCCATTAGTATTTAAATCCCGCATCGAATCTGGGCTATCCATCGCGTACCGGTTCGACGTTTTAATCCTGGCCGTCCATGTTAACTTAACTCCCCCACCACGCCCGTGGCCGCCCGATCATGATCCAACGGTGGATCTGGATCCGGTGCACGCGCACAGTGCACGGGTTCACGGTGAACCCGGTTCACCGTGGATCGACGCCTATATTTGGATTTAAATTAATCTCCAGAAATAGTTTTAAACCTATAAAATTCATATCTTGCGCATTTTAACTCCAAAAATTACCATTTCAATTCCAGAAAATTTATAATTTTATTCTCTACATGTTAATGCAATAAAAAAAAAGTAGGTTTATATTGAGTATTTTATTTTTATTTAATGACATATTCAAATGCACTTTAGGATAAACTACAAATTGGTCCATTTCATCTTTAGAAAAATTTATCTTTCAATCTCTTCATACTAGAATGATTGAAATAATGGGTTTATTCTGAACTTTCTCTTTTAAATTAATTGGAAGTTTATAATACACTAGTTTACCATTTTATTCCTTTTAGAAAGGCCTTTATTCCATTAAATTTAATTTAAAAATATCCATGAAATAAATTTCAGAAACTTAACAACTTTATTTTCCTTGGTTCAAACAAATCAAAACCTATATGCTTATTGTGTCATTTTGGAATGTTTATTGAACGTTATGTTTATTACTTTTGTCGAGAAGACTACGACGCCGCCGAGGAGCCAGAATACTTTCCCGAAGTTCCTCCCTCCCCTTTCGCAGAACAAGGAAAGTCACCAAACCAATCTTTTGAGCATATTGAACCCATGTTTTACTAAACTATTGCTAAAACACATAGGATATACATGCATTAGTCAAATGAAACCCTTACAATATATTTATTAGGATCCCCCGACCTTGATGTGCAACCCAAGCCATGATATCTAGCCTAAACTCCTTGTCACCATATTATTAGTACTATTAGCTAGTGTCCAATGTATCGACACGATTGCTATAGGATTAAAATGAGTCGTAGCGATTGGAATCTACTATATGATCCCCGTTATTCTCATCTCTGGAATGCTGTTGGTGATAGAGTTTTGGTTGTGAGTGTATGCATGGTGGGTTCTGTGTGCAAGCTAGGGCATTGGTCGGTAGCACCCGTGGCACTATAAGGACCGGCCTGCAGGATCCATTACAATACACTTCCGTACTAACCACAAGTCTAGTGGGTAAGTCCTAACTAAGGTATGGGATGTACCAAACCGAGGCCACCACTTGGAGATGGGTCAAGCAGCACCTGCGGGTGGCTTGTACCGACGTGGCGCAAAAGGGGGTGCGACGTTAGCTGGGATGCGGCCCGGCGCGCCGGCGAAACCTAGAGCGGATGGTTATCGCTTGGAGCATTTCATGCCGAGGTTTTGGCACGAGTTCCCCTGATATGGGTCATCTCGTTACACTTTGGTGTATGAGATGAGTGCGTGCCTTGTGGGTACTGTAGTACACCTCTGATCAGAGTCATAAATCTTTTCGAAAAGCCGAGCCCACGGTCAAGGGCGGGTTGCGTGACATCCCATAGTTAGTTTACTTTCATGAGTGTGCATAATGATTTGGCATGTAAGGACCATTGTGCGAGGAGGGAAAACGTACTCCTCGAGTTAGATGGTGTTATGAAGTTCATGTTTATTATTCCGCATGATTAAATTTGACTACACTAAATGCAACAGCTGAAAAATGTACTTTTCCGCACTTTTAGCCATTATCCTTCCTTGTTATTACCTTGCATTACTGTTGTATTTGCGGTGGCTTGTTGAGTACTTTTTGTACTCATACCCGTTGGACAAACCATTCAGAGGAAGCCTACTACGAGGAAGATGGTCTGGAGTAGCGACCGAGTCAAGAAGAAGATCCTGAAGAGGGCGTTCGTCATGCTTTTATTTGTTTGTTTTAATTTACTCTTTTGTAATAATGTGGTCTGCGTACCATGGATGATTGCTCGTATGTACGTGTCACATGATGAACCTCTTGTATTATTGTTTTTCTTTGGAAATTCAATAATGTTCTGATTTGTTAAATCGGGGCGTCACAAGATGGTATCAGAGCCGATTTGACTTTATAACTTTGTTCCTCTCCTCATTTTCCTTCAACTTGTTGTTTTGTAGATGTCGGTCTACCAAGTGCACAACTTCTGTCGCCACTTCGAGGGCTTCGTTAGAGAGCTCCGTATGATGGTCACCTTCCTTGGGTTCCTCTTTGAGCCCGAGTTCCATGGGGTGTACATGGAAGAGTTCGCAGGATCCTGCGACGTCTCCCTTACCATCCATGGATCCGGCGAGCACCTACCGTTCTTCATGGCAGTACTCTGGGGCCCAACCTTCGATGTCGCGTGCCAACGCGTCACCCTCCAAGCCCTCATGGAGCTGAGGATGATCTATGATGATCGTCTTCAGAACACGTCCTTCTGGCTCGTGCCGAAGCGCACTCCCGGTGCCCATTGTAGCATCTACATCGGAGTTCACTCCGATCGCGATTCGGTCATGGCCCGGCAGACGCGCCTTCTTCAGGCCATGGATGATCTCCATACCGAGGCCGTGCTTGACACCAAGGAGCACCACAAGGCGGTCGAGTTCCTTCATCAGGAGACAAAAAACTTGATCCAACAAAATGGCGAGCTGCAGCGTAAGATAATACAACTGCAGAAGGACATAGTGGAGATGGTCC
>JAAALK010000289.1:5841358-5978376 GCA_019279435.1 Zizania palustris | reverse complement strand
CATTTCATAACACAAAGCTACTAAGCTACCATTTCTTCCGACTGCAAAAAGTCGAAGACATTTCATAAGATTTCAAAAGATCTTTAAATGACAGAGGGGCTCCGAACCCCCAAAAAAATGGTACTCCGAAGTTTTTCTTTGCGCATAACCATCTTTGAATACATTTCGAAGTTGCTTATACTCAAAGAGGGGCTAGTAAATATGGAGACAATTTTAAATCGGCATTCATTATTGAAATAAATGTGTTTACAGATTACACTATGAAAAATTGGTATCTTACCAAGAAGGAATCGGAGACCTCTTCGGTCCCGAGAGCTAGGGGTGGAACGACTAGTTCCAACATCGGAAGTTCTAAGAACCTTACGTTAACTCTCTTCCTCCCCTTTGAAGCTCTAAAATCCTTCTGCTCTTGTTGAAGCTCGGCCCAAGTTCGAAGCCGTTCAGGGCTTCTTTCCCTGCTTCTAAGATCTTTAGATCTTTTATTTCGAGTTTCACCTTCGTCTTCAGACCAAATAGTGTCTTCAGAAGACGAGGTGTTTGCGTTAACCTCTTTCTCTTCCTCTTTAATATAAGACAATACATCTTTGATTACTTCGGGCGCAATTACGCTGGAGTCATCTCGAGGAATAAGAAATCGAGGACGCTTATAACTCTTTAGAAGTTCGAAGGTGTTCCATAACGAGCGAAGTTCGTTGTTAAGCTCTAACACTTCGATGTCTTCCATAAGAGGCAAAGCCTAAAAATATAACAAACAAGATTTTCATTGATAAATGTTTACAAGCATGAGCTTTACATAGTCAAAAAATCCTAAATAATTCCTAAACCTGCGGGTTCGGAGGAGGCTGACTGCTCGAAGCTTGGCTCCGAACTTGCTTCTGGCGTTGGCCTTCATCGATCCAAGCCTTGATCGCGGAACGGCCTTCGGCTCTCCATGAGGTTTGAAAGGCTCGCCAAGCGGCAGTCATGCCTTCGGAAGGATTCAAAAGCCGCTCGTCGTCGAAGGTAATGGAGCCCTCTGCGCTCGGAGTAATTGTTCGGCCCAAATCCTCGTAGTAACGAAGTAGTCCGAGGGCAGACACTTGTCCGGAGAGTTCTCCATAACGAATGCCTGCCGTCTTCATTTGCTTCGCTGCTCCTTGGATCCTTTTTAGCCGGTGCAGTAGAGTCACATTGTCATCCGAAGGAAGTGATCCAGTAGTACCGAAGTACTCCAGAACACCTAGCATCTGTTTGATGACCTCCGTAGCTACCTTCTCCGACTTGAGCTTTTCTTCAGTTAGTGCATCCTTGCTCGAAGTCGTTTCTGCCAAAACTCCAGAAATCCTAGCATTCTCCGTAGTTAAAATATTCTTCTGGTTTAGGAGTTGGCTAGCTTCTTCTTGGAGCCTTACAAGTTCGGACCCAACACTAGCATGCTCCAACCACATCTTTTCAATTTCAGCCCGAAGCACAATTCTTTCTGCTTCGAACTCCTTATTAGCAGCCTCCAAGCCCTGTCTGGCCCTACGCTCCGTTTAAATCATATTATCCATTTGAAGTACTCTAGCTTCAGAGAAAGATAAGTTGCGTTTAAGAGCTTCATTTTCTTCCCGAAGCTGAGCAATTTCATTCTCGCTTGATAAAGTTGCAGCGCGGGCCAAGACTGCTTGCTGAGAAAAGAAAAAACTAAAGTAAGAAATTGTTCATGTTTAATTTGCTGCTGGTTCGAAGATGTACTCCGAACCCAATATAATTTGCTAAAAATATTGGCTCGAAGGTGCTCCGTACCTGGTAGGCCGCTCATTCCACGGCAACGTTAAGCTCCGAACTCTTCGCCCTGCTTAATTTTGCTACCAGCTCTGTCTCCCCGACTTTGCGACTCACTCGACCTAAAGGTTTGAGCAGAGTCCGAAGCCCAGTTGGCTCCAAAAAAGGAGTCAAAAGAGGGAGCATTGCCGAAGCCCTTTGGTCATCCCTGCTTGACGAAGGTCCGGAGCGTTCTCTTGAGGTCCTTGGAACTTCCGAAGATGGCCCCCCCCTCAGTTGATTCACTTTCATCTGTTGACTCAGACGAAGTTGATCCTTGAGTAGGGAGAGGCTCTATGTGTCTTTTACCCCTTCCAGGCCCCTGTTGAGTGACCTCCGGGTGCGGCTCCGAAGTTGTCGAAGGCCTTTGAATTATGTCTTCGTGATGTACTTCTACAGCAGGGGGCTCTGTAAAAGAAAAAGTATTATACATTGTATAATTTTGCAGAAAATAATAAAAAATTATGCAAAATTTACCTTCGACATTCTGGGGGAGATCGAGCACTGGACTGCTCGGAGGATCGAAGGTGAAGTCATCATCTGAATCCACAGTTAAAATTTCTGCTGCCGGAGTATCTCCGTGAGCAGTCCTCCCTTCATCCACAACTGAAGTTGTAGGAACTTCAATTTCATCTTCGCCCATAGGGGCTTCGATTTGCTCCTCTTGAGTATCCGGAGCTCTCACTTCTTCAATGTTAGCTTGAGGCTCCAGCATACCTGCAGTATCTTCAATGTGAATATTTTGTTGAGCTGCATCTTCATCAATCAATCTCACTAATAATATACCTTCATCTTCTTTAGAACCAGAGACTGAGGTTCTTGAGCTCGAAGGCGCAGGATCCGAAGGTGCGATATTTTTTGGCTTCCGAGCCACCTTCTTCACCGGAGTCCTTGCGGAGCTCGAAGCTCCGGCTTCAGCTGTCCTCTTCTTGGGTCCTTTCTCCGAAGGCACCCAGTCCATCAGAGGGGGCGGAGTCAACTCCAACATTCCCCATACTCTGTTAAACCTCTCCCAACTCCCGACCAATTTAACTCTCCATTCTTTTTCAGTCGGAGTTGGTGCACCCAAAATCTTCTCCGAAGCCCTTACAATTTGCTCTGAAGTAATAGGGGCTGAAGAAGCTAAAAAATAAATCAAATTAGTCTTTCTTCGAAGTAAATATGTATAATGCATGTTGGTTCCGAAGTTACCTGCAGGGCTCGAAGTTAAGTTGATCTTGCGGAGACCGCCTTCCGAATCATCCTCGAAGACGATAGGCCAGTTGGCCATCAGTGGAGGAATTTGAAGTCCGAGAAATTCTTCGGCTAAGTCCCGCATGCTTAACCTTCGGCTAATCTTTTGAAGCAGGTTAAGACGAGCTTCTAGTTGACCTTCGTTGGGCTGCACTAAGGCTTCTTTCCGGAATTGAATTTCTTTAAGGGGCCCAGCCAGAGGACTGCTTGCTCCAACTTCGGCATAGAACCATCTCAGAACCCAATCAGTGTACCATCTAGCATTGATGGCCTTGGCAGGAAACTGAAGGGCATACTCATCTCAAAGTCTAAAGTTGATAGAGCCGAAGGATATCACCACTTTTTCACCTCCGGAGCCTACGAAGGTCTTCGGCTGGCAAGTTGCTCTATGAAGTGCAGCGAAGATTTCTGCCCTTCCCTCACAACCTTCGGCTCTCAGCGCCCATTCGAAGATAGCTAATCTAGCTACTGCGTTCGGAGATAATTGGGGGAGGGTTACATGGAACAGATCAAGTACCTCCGCCAGGAAGTCCACTGCAGGGAGGCCCAAACCAGCTTCGAAGAAGGCTTCGAATACCACCACTTCTCCGGGTCTTGGCGATGGAATTGATTCTTTGCCTGGCTTCCAGATCATAACTCCATTACTAATTTTTCCCCCTGCTGTGATTGCCAAAGACTCCCTCTTGCAGGTAGAAGGCCCCAACTCAAAAGATTGATCCAAATATTTCGTCGATGGCGGGCACAGACCTTGGTCATCGGCGATTTGGGGATTTCTCCCCCCTGCCGCCATGGATGTCATCGCCGACATCGGAGGTACCGCCGCCAACGCTGCTGCCGCTGCTGCTGCGGCCGCCTGCTGCCGGGCCAAGGCCGACGGAGGTGCAGATCCTTTAGTCTTCACCATCGCGACCGCCGGATTGCTCTGAGGAAATGGAGGCTAGAGCTCAAGAACTCAAAGGGCTAAAAAGTTTTTGATTGCAAGAACGCGATGAAAAGGTAACCAGGTAACTTCTAGGCCTTCTATTTATAGCCTAGATTTCACTTTTTTACCGTTAGTTTGTGTCGTTTCGCATTCCTGCCGTTACTTTTCCCCGAGATTAACGCTTACTACAGTTTCCGTTGGAAACAGAAACTTAACGGTTGTTTTCTCTAAGTCTAAAAGACTTTCGAACTTCTTGAGTCGGTTCTAAGATAGTTCGAAAAGCAATTACCTTAAGACTGATTCAAAGTTTATATCTTCGTACATTTCGGAGATAAAATAAAAACCAATAACCCCTATGTTTGGTTATTTTTTCCTTCCGTATACTGCTCTCCTAACGTTACAGGTCAAACGGAGAAGCGTATTCGAGGGGCTACTGTTGGGGGAAAATATCTCATCTTCGGGGTTATTGCCGAAGCAGCATAAAGGCAGACAGCAGGTTCGAAGGTTCCCAGAAGATCATCTTCGAAGATACTCGGAACCAAGTTCGAAGTACGAAGTTAGGCATTGGTTCGGAGTACATCTTCGAACTAAGGCCCTCCAAGATCTTTTCTGCCAGCTAAGATGGAAGACTTATCTTCTTTCTCATTAGATTAGTCTTTTACCATTTTAGCCCTATTAAGGGAACCGAATAGTTTCCACTATGTCGGTTATAATAGAGGGGTAAATAGGTCTTTTCCTTAATGTTTGGGCCTATAAATACCCCCCATTTCACCTTGTAATAGGGACCGAATACAAGTTATTCAATACACACATTCGAACTATTCTAAGTTATTATCCTTTCGGAGGCTTATAACAGTTCTCTTCGCAAACACTTCGTTTGTTAGTTTCTCTTCTACAGAAACCTGTTAGCGTAATCTTTTACGCCAACAAGTCGCAAACCACTCGGAGCATCCCTTCGCTCGATAGCTCTTGAAGAGGTGCCTATAGTCAAGGAGTTTGCGGATGTCTTTCCTGAAGACCTACCCGGAATGCCTCCCAAGCGGGACATCGAATTCAGAATCGAACTTGTCCCCGGGACCACTCCAATCTCCAAGCGCCCGTACCGAATGGCCGCCAATGAACTAGCCGAAGTCAAGAGCAACATCGAAGACCTAGAGCAGAAAGGGTACATCCGACCGAGTACCTCACCATGGGGTGCACCAGTAATATTTGCCATGAAGAAGGACAAGACCAAGAGGATGTGCGTGGACTATAGAGCCTTGAACGACGTAACCATCAAGAACAAGTACCCATTGCCTCGGATCGACGACCTGTTCGATCAGCTGAAAGGATCCTCGGTGTTTTCTAAGATCGACCTCAGGTCAGGTTATCACTAGTTGAGGATCAGGGAAGAAAACATACCCAAGACTGCCTTCACCTCCCGCTATGGACTCTACGAGTACACCGTGATGTCGTTCGGACTCACGAATGCCCCGGCCTTTTTCATGAACATGATGAACAATGTATTCATGGAGTTCTTGGACAAGTTCATCGTGGTATTCATCGACGATATCCTCGTTTACTCCAAGACCAAGGAAGAACACGAGACTCACCTCCGTCTGACCCTCGGAAAGCTAAGGGAGCAGCAGTTGTACGCCAAATACAACAAATGCGAATTTTGGTCGTCTGAGGTGAAGTTCCTCGGCCATGTCATATCTGCCGGAGGAATAGCAGTGGACCCGACCACCGTTGAAGCGGTAACCAACTGGCTGCAGCCCACAACGGTGACCGAGATCCGGAGTTTTCTCGGATTGGCCGGATACTACCGCCGGTTCATCGAGAATTTTTCCAAGATCGCCAAGCCTATGACCAGACTTCTGCATAAGGAAGTAAAATTCGAATGGACCCCCGATTGCGAAGAAAGCTTCCAGACCCTCAAGAAGAAGCTAGTGTCAGCTCCCATTCTGACTCTGCCAGACATCCGGAAAGACTTCCACGTCTACTGTGATGCCTCTCGTCAAGGATTGGGATGCGTCTTAATGCAAGAAGGGAAAGTGATATCCTACGCCTCCCGATAGCTGAGACCGCATGAGCTGAACTACCCAACCCACGACCTGGAATTAGCAGCCGTGGTTCATGCCTTGAAGATATGGAGACATTACCTTGTGGGGAATCGGTGTGAGGTCTTCACCGACCACAAGAGCCTCAAGTACATATTCACCCAACCAGATCTGAACCTCAGGCAAAGGAGATGGTTGGAACTGATCAAGGATTACGACTTGGGCATCCATTATCATCCGGGCAAAGAGAATGTGGTGGCAGACGCCCTTAGTCGAAAAGGGTACTGCCATGCCATCATGATTCAGGACCAAGCTCCTTTACTGTATAAGGAGATGGAAAGGTTAAACCTAGGGATCACCACTCGAGCGTACCTCGCTGCCTTGGAGTCTCGGCCTATCTTAATAGACCAGATCTGAGAGAAGCAGAAGGAAGACCCGGACATCCTGGAGATCCAGCAGAACATGAGGAAGGGTAAAGCCCCCGGATTTTCCGAAGACAAGCATGGTACCATCTGGTTCGGAAACCGAGTATGCGTACCCAACCTACCTGAGTTGAAGACCCTCATCCTTCAAGAAGCCCACGATACTCTATACTCCATCCATCCCGGGAGTACAAAGATGTATCAAGACCTAAAGGAAAAATATTGGTGGGTCAGCATGAAGAGAGAGATAGCAGAGTATGTGGCCAAGTGCGACACATGCCGGCGAGTCAAGGCAGAGAATTAGAGGCCTGCCGGACTTCTTCAACCTCTCAAGGTCCCTGAATGGAAGTGGGAAGAGATAGGAATGGACTTCATCACGGGACTGCCCAGGACCCAAGCTGGTCATGATTCTATTTGGGTGATCGTCGACCGACTCACCAAGGTAGCTCACTTCGTTCCGGTCAAGACAACGTACACCGTCGCCAAGTTGGCTGAGTTGTATATGAACCGGATCGTGTGCCTTCATGGAGTTCCTAAGAAGATTGTATCTGACCGTGGGAGTCAGTTTACCTCCATGTTTTGGAAGAACCTTCAAGAGGAACTCGGCACCCGGCTGAACTTTAGCACCGCCTATCATCCACAGACCGACGGTCAAACCGAAAGGGTCAACCAGATATTGGAAGATATGCTTAGAGCTTGCGCTCTAGACTTTGGCGGAATGTGGGATAAGAACTTACCATATGCAGAGTTCTCCTACAACAACAGCTAGCAAGCCAGCCTGCAAATGTCCCCGTTCGACATGAAAGGCAAACTAGCACCCCGCTACGTCGGACCTTTCCAGATCCTCCGACGACAGGGAGAAGTGGCATATCAACTCGAACTGCCCCCATCCTTGGCAGGCGTTCACGATGTGTTCCATGTCTCTCAGCTGAAGAAGTGCCTCCGTGTACTCACCAAGCAAGCCGACCTTCAGCAGCTTAATGTCCAAGAAGACTTGACCTACATAGAAAGACCCATCAAGATCTTGGAAACCAAGGAGAGAGTAACCAGAAGTCGCGTTGTTCGCTTCTGCAAAGTCCAATGGAACAACCATCCCGCCGAAGAAGCCACTTGGGAAAAGGAAGACGAACTAAAAGCCCAATACCCCGAGTTATTCGAATAGCGTTCCAATCTCGAGGACGAGATTCTTGCAAGGGGGATAGGTTTGTAACACCCCAAATTTTCAATACAATAAAAATATTATTAAATTCAATTTCTTGGAATATATATTTCTGAAAATACTTTAAATACCTCTCTATACCCTTTTGAACTACAACATAGAGTAGATGGTCAAACCAGTAGCTGAAAATTTTTGTATAGACTCCCAATGCCAAGAAATGTTTTTGAGAATTTTTACAAATTTTTGTCCACTTTGGAAATGCCCCAAATGATTTAATCTATTTTCTGCAATTATTTTTAATCAGAAAATAATTTCAAACAGTAACGGGCTCCCTCCCCTCCCTTCTCTCCCTCCCGACCGGCCCAGCCCACTCCACCCGCGCACTCAGACTGACGACCGGACCCCACCTGTCGGCGCCGAACCCTTCCCCTCGCGCGCGCACCCGACATCGCGGCCCCACCCGTCAGCCTTCCCGTTCGCTCGCTCGCGCCCGCTGGCCAGTGGCCCCCGCCTGTCAGCTTCGCCTTCAACCTCGCGCCGTCGCCCCCAAACTACGCCGGCCACCTTTACTCCCTCGGATCCGCCCCCGCCGGCCCCCTCACCCTAATCACTCGCCGACAATGAATTCCCCTCAACGCGCCGACCGTTTTCCCCCTATTAATTCAGCCGATCCGCGTCCAGGTTCGATGAACCGCGTCAACCCGAGCTCACCGGCACCATAGCGTCATTAACCTCGGCCACCGTCAATTGCGCCCTCCCTGCCCCTGCCGGTACCTCTGTTTAAGCCCTTGCCCTCCACCGCGTTCGGTTCACGCAACCATTCGCACTCAGACCAAGCAGAGCGCCCGCGCTTCGCCTGTTAGCGCACTCCCTCTATTTCTCCTCCGGCCACCGCTCGCCGTCGCCTCGGACCACCTCCGCCCGTGCCTCCGCCACCAACGTGACCGCAAGAACGACCCCGACCTCGGCCACCCCTCCGCCGACGTCGAACCCCGCCAGAACACCATCGCCGACGAGGAGCCCGAACCACTCCGCCGTCTACCCTCGTCGCCGGCCACGCCCCGTCATCCCCGGACCACCGCCAAGGTACCTTCGTGACCGCCGTAGCGTCCCTCTTCCATTTCTAGGCTTAGCTAGGACCGCTGTCGCTCGCCGTGGCCGCTGGCCCGCTCGCCGTCGTCGGAGAAGACGACCGGCACGGGTCGAGTACCCGTGCCGTCTCGGATCTGATCCTGACCGTGCGATCGCGATCGGACGACGCGCGTGAGCCCACGTACGCGATCTAATCCGCACCATCGGATCTGGTCAAAGCGTTACGTTTTAATCTCGCGCGTTGATTTTCATTTAAACCCGGCGTGCGATCTCGTGCGTCCACGTGGTAGCCCTTCGAACGTTTTAATCCTAGCCGTCCGCGTTAACTTACGCGCCCCGCCTCGCCCTCGCACACAGTGCGCGGGTTCACCGTGAGCCTGGCTCACCGTGGACCCGAGGGATTTAAAATTTGAAAATAAATTCCAGAAAAGGTTTAAAACTTGTAAAATTCATATCTGGCGCATTTGAACTCTAAAAATTGCCATTCCAATTTCAGAAAATTCATAATATTATTCTCTACATGTTTATACAATAAAAACAGTAGGTTGACATTGGACATTTCATGTTTATTTAAATAGATGTTTAAATACCCTAGGGTTAAAAATGTAAGTTTAATTATTTAAATTCCAGTGAAGTTTATATTCATTTATTTTCTGTTGATAGGAACAAAACACTAAGTTTTCTATGAAGCTTTCATTTTAAATTTATTAGAGAACTTAAAAATGAGGATAACCCCTTTTAAAACCCCTTTCTAAAAAGGACTACTTTTTAAATTCCTTTAAAATTCATTTTTGAGATAAACCACATAATCTTAACAATGGAAATTATTTTATTTTTAATCAAACCAACTGTAACTTATGTGCTTATAATGTATTGTTATATTATTTGATTGAATGTGTTCTTCTTGTTTTACTTTATTATATTAAAAAGACTACGACGTCGCCGAGGAGCCGGAATACTTCCCGGAAGTCCCTCCCTCGCCTTTCGCTGAACAAGGCAAGTCACCAAACCAATCTTTTGAGCATATTGAACCCATGTTGATTAAACTATCGCTAAAACACATAGGTTATATATGCATTAGTCAAATGAACCCTTACATTATATTTAATTAAGATCCCCCGACCTTGATGTGCAACCCAAGCCATGCTATCTCGCCTAACCTCCTTGTCACCATATGATCAATGATATTAGCTAGTGTCCAATGTATTGACACGATCGCTATAGGATAAAAATGAGTCGTAGCAAAATGGTTCTATTATATGATTCCCCGTTACTTCTTATCCTTGGAAATTCTGTTGGTGATGAGTTAGGGTTGTGAGTGTATGCATGGTGGGTTCCGGGTGCAAGCTAGGGCATTGGTCGGTAGCACCCGGGGCACTATAAGGACCGGTCTGAGGGATCCGTTGCAATACACTTACGTACTAACCACAAGTCTAGTGGGTAAGTCCTAACTAAGGTATGAGTTGTTCCAAACCGAGGCCACCACTTGGAGATGGGTCAAGTTGCACCTGCGGGTGACTTGTACCAATGTGGCGCAAAAGGGGGTGCGACGTTAGCCGGGATACGGCCCGGCGCGGCGGCGAAACCTAGAGCGGGTGGTTATCGCTTGGAACATCTCATATTGAGGTTTTGGCACGAGTTCCCGTGAAATGGGTCATCTCGTTTGGGATGAGTGCGTGCCTTGTGGGTACAGTAGTACATCTCTGATCAGAGTCTTAAATCTTTTCGAAAAGCCGAGCCCACGGTCAAGGGCGGGTTGCGTGACATCCCCCAGTTAGTTTACTTTGAGTATGAATTTGCATGATGGATTGACATGTAAGGACCGTTGAGCGAGGTGGGGCTGACTGTACCCCTCGAGTTAGTTGATGTTGATGATGTTCATGTTTACTTTCCGCATGATTAAAATTTGATTACATTAAATGCAATAACTGCAACTACGCTTTTCCGCAATGCTAGCCATTATCCTTCCTTGTTTATTATCCTGCATTATTATTTGCATTTGCGGTGGCTTGTTGAGTACTTTTTGTACTCATACCCGTTGGACCCCACAGAGGATGCTTACTACGAGGACGGTCTGGAGTAGCGACCCAGTCGGGAAGAAAGATCCTGAAGAAGATGTTCGTCATGCCGTGGTTTAATTATTTTATTACTGTTTTTACCAAAACTTTGATGTAATAAATATGGTCTGCGTACCATGAATGTTGCCGTATGTACGATTGTCGCATGATGAACCTCTTGTATTATTGTTTTTCTACTGAAATTCAATAAGGTCTCGATTTGTTAAATCGGGGCGCTACAACATCCGACCGAGTAACTCACCCTAGGGTGCACTGGTCATCTTCGCCATGAAGAATGACAAGACTAAAAGGATGTGCGTGGACTATAGGGCCCTGAACGACGTAACCATCAAGAACAAGTACCCACTGCCTCAGATCGACAACCTGTTCGATCAGCTGAAAGGATCCTCGGTGTTTTCCAAGATCGACCTCAAGTCAGGGTATCACCAATTGAGGATTAGGGAAGAAGACATCCCCAAGACCGCCTTCACCTCCCGCTATGGACTCTACGAGTATACTGTGATGTCGTTCGGACTCACGAATGCCCCGACCTTTTTCATGAACATGATGAACAATGTATTCATGGAGTTCTTGGATAAGTTCATCGTGGTATTCATCGACGACATCCTCGTCTACTCAAAGACCAAGGAAGAACATGAGACACACCTCCGTCTGACCCTCGGAAAGCTAAGGGAACAACAATTGTATGCCAAATACAGCAAGTGTGAGTTTTGGTCGTCTGAGGTGTAGTTCCTCGGTCATGTCATATCTTCCGGAGGAATAGATGTGGACCCAACCACCGTGGAAGCAGTGACCAAATGGCTACAATCCACGAACGTGACCGAGATCTGAAGTTTTCTCGGATTGGCTGGATACTACCGCCGGTTCATCGAGAACTTTTCAAAGATAGCCAAGCCTATGACCAGACTGTTGAAGAAGGAAGTAAAGTTTGAATGGACCCAGATTGTGAAGAAAGCTTCCAAACCCTTAATAAGAAGCTCGTGTCAGCCCCAATTCTAACTCTACCAGACATCCGGAAGGACTTCGACGTCTACTGTGATGCCTCTCGCCAAGGGTTGGGATGTGTCTTGATGCAAGATGGGAAGGTGATATCTTACGCCTCTCGACAGCTTAGACCGCATGAGCTGAATTACCTGACCCATGACCTGGAATTGGCAGCCGTGGTTCATGCCTTGAAGATATGGAGGCATTACCTTGTGGGAAATCGGTGCGAGGTCTTCACCGACCACAAGAGCCTCAAGTATATATTCACCCAACCAGACCTGAACCTCAGGCAGAGGAGATGGTTGGAGTTGATCAAGGATTATGACTTGGGCATCCATTATCATCCAGGCAAGGCAAATGTGTGGCAGACACCCTCAGTCGAAAAGGGTACTGCAATGCCATCATGATACAGGACCAGGCCCCCTTGCAATACAAGGAAATGGAAAGACTGAATCTAGGGATCACCACCAGAGTGTATCTCATCGCCCTGGAAACCAGACCTATCTTAATAGACCAGATCCGGGAGACACAGAAGGAAGATCTAGACATCTTGGAGATCCAACAGAACATGCGGAAGGGTAAAGCCCCCGAATTCTCTGAGGACGAGCACGATACCGTCTGGTTCGGAAGCCGGATATGTGTGCCCGACAAGCCAGAGTTAAAGGCCCTCATCCTCCAAGAGGCCCATGAAACTCTATACTCCATACATCCCGAGAGTACAAAGATGTATCAAGACCTAATGGAAAAATATTGGTGGGTCAGTATGAAGTGGGAAATAGCTGAGTATGTGGCCAAGTGTGACACATGCCGGTGAGTCAAGGCAGAGCACTAGAGACCTGTCGGACTATTACAACCCCTCAAGGTCCCCGAATGGAAGTGGGAAGAGATAGGAATGGTCTTCATCACGGGACTACCCAGGACCCAAGCCGGTCATGATTCTATCTGGGTAATCATTGACCGACTCACCAAAGTGGCTCACTTCATCCCCGTCAAGACAACTTACACCGTCGCAAAGTTGGCCAAGTTGTATATGACCTGGATTGTGTGCCTGCACGGAGTTCCAAAGAAGATTGTATCTGACCGAGGGAGTCAGTTTACCTCCAAATTTTGGAAGAACCTTCAAGAAGAGCTCGACACCCAGCTGAACTTCAGCACCGCCTATCATCCATAGACCGATGGTCAAACCGAAAGGGTCAACCAGGTATTGGAGGATATGCTTAGAGCTTGCGCTCTAGACTTTGGCGGAATGTGGGATAAGAACTTGCCTTATGCGGAGTTCCCCTACAACAACAACTATCAAGTTAGCCTGCAGATGTCCCCGCTTGAAGCACTTTATGGGCGTAAGTGCAGAACGCCGTTACTCTAGGATCAGACTGGAGAATCACAACTATTCGGGACATATATATTGCGAGAAGCCGAAGAGAAAGTCAAGATCATCAGGGATAGATTGAAGATAGCCCAATCCCGACAAAAGAGCTACACCGATAACCGACAGAGAGACCTAACCTTTGAGGAGGGCGACTATGTCTATCTCCGAGTCACTCCGCTCTGTGGCACTCAAAGGTTTAACAACAGAGGCAAGATAGCACCCCGCTATGTCAGAACCTTTTAGATCCTCCGACGGCAAGGAGAAGTGGCATATCAGCTAGAACTGCCTCCATCCTTGGCAGGAGTCCATGATGTGTTCCACGTCTCTCAGCTGAAGAAGTGTCTCCGTGTTCCCACCGAACAGGTCGACCTCCAACAGCTCAATGTCCAAGAAGACTTGACCTACATTGAGAAACCCGTCAAGATTCTGGAAACTAAGGAAAGAGTAACCAGGAGTCGTGTGGTTCGCTTTTGCAAGGTTCAGTGGGACAACCACCTCGTTGAGGAAGCCACATGGGAAAAAGAAGATGAGTTGAAAGCCCAATACCGCGAGCTATTCGAGTAGCTTTCCAATCTCGAGGATGAGATTCTTTGTAAGGGGGATAGGTTTGTAACACCCCAAATTTTCAGAGAAATAAAAATACCATTTAACATATTTTTCTAGAAATAATTTATTTTGAAATACATTTGTTGGCGCAAAAGATTACGCCAATAGGTTCTCTGTAATCAAGAACAAACAAACAGTGTGCTCGTGTTTTAAGAACTTACTCGAGCCTCCGTATTGGATAATAACTCAAGTAGTCGGAATATGTGTATTAACTGGTCGGGGGTCCCCTTTACAGGGTAGAGAGGGGGGTATTTATAGGCAAACATGTCTAAGGAAAAGACCTAACTACCCCTAGATTACAACCGGCATACCGGAACTATTCAGTACCCGGAGCAAGGTTAAAGAGGGTAAAACTCCCCAATGCGGGTGGATAAGCCAAACATCTTATCAATCTTGTCGCTCTGCTTCGGAGCTTCCATATCCTGCGGAGGGCTTCTCAGGACTTCATATAGAGGCATCCTTCGGCTTGACGCCTCCACCTTCGAATAAGAGCCCCCAGCTCTGAAACTCAAGGAACCTTTGAGTTATTAATCTCTAAGTCTTCATAGTGAAGCAATTTCCCCCAACCGTAGCCCCTCGAATACGCCTCTTCGTATTTAACCTGTACAGAAGGAAGGCAGTATACGGAAGGAATATTTTCATATTCGGAGACTTAGAGAGAATCTGAACACATTACAGTTTTTTGGAGGATTTCAGATCCATGGTGTTCGGACTCCCTCTCCAGGCTCTCTACGCAGTGGGAACACATCGTGGGAAGGAAAACTGCTTCAGAGTGCAAACGTCGTGAGGAAACCGCTTGATTATAGCCGTTACGACGCAAGTAGCCGTTACGCCCAGTAAAGGTAACGGTCGATTTTTACGGCAGTTACTCACCGTTCCACTTTCTGGACCCACCTGCCAGTGGCAGAAACCGAACCTGCAATGTGAATGCAATCGAAGCGTAGCAATCGGCGAATGGTTATAAAAGGAAAAACAGAAGTTACTCCAAACTTTTTACCACACTTAGCACTCGCGATTCACTTTCTTCAACCTCCAGTTTCTCAATCTTCTGAGCAAATGGCGAGAACCAGCCACACTGTCCCAGTGGCGGCAAGTACTCTGGCGTAGAGGCAAGCGTGGGCCACCTCGGCAGCGGCAGCAATGGCGGGGACTTCGGGCGGCGCCTGGCCTAAGAACCCCAGGAGCTCCGCCCGCCTTCCAAGAAGAAGATTTCCCAGAGCTTCCTCATCGGTCAATCTACGAGCACCGCCGAGTCTATTGAGGAGGCCGTAGAAGGGAAGCTGGGAGCCGGACTGAGGACTCGGGTCCTAGGATCGGAATCAACCCCGAGGCCGCGAAGTGGAGAAGTGGTAGCCTTCGAGGCGTTCTTCGAAGCTGGCTTGGGGCTTCTAGCCATCGACTTTTTGGCGGAGGTACTGTACCTGTTTCACATTACATTACCTCAGTTGTCCCCCAATGCTGTCGCCCGCCTGGCTGTCTTCGAGTGGGCGCTCCAGGTCGAAGGGTGCGAAGGACGCTTGGAGATCTTCGCCGCAACTCACGAGGCTATCTGCCAGCCGAAGCCATAGGATGAGCCCGGGGATTCCAAGGTGATAACAGCTTTCGACAGCGTTAACTTCCAGTTGCGGAGGGAGCATGCCCTACACTTCCCTGTGAAGGCCATCAATGATCGATGGTACACAACCTGGATTCTTCGGTGGTTCTACGCCGAAGTCGGAGAGGACTCCCCCCTCGCAGGGCCTCTCCAGGAGATTTGGTTCCGGAAGGAGGCGGAGGTTGCTCCGAACCCCAGCTTGCTTTCCACGAGGTTAGGGTTGTTGACTTCGGTGGCTCGCCGCATGAGCATGCGCGACTTGGCCAAAGAGTTCATCGCCCTTCGGATTCCACCTCTCGGGGCCAACCAGCCAATAGTGTTCCAACAGGCCTCCGAGGGTGATCTCTGAACCCTAGGTAAGAGTTCAATTCCTACAGTACTACATTTAGATGATAAAAACAACATACTTATGATGCGTTACCCCTTTTCTTCAGCGGCTCCTTTGGCATTGGCACCGGAGGACATAGCCCAGGCCACAAAATGGGTCCTCGGAGCTCCTTCAGTGGCTGAAAAGCAGAGAAGGCTGGAGCTAGTGGGGAGCTGGGAACGCTCCAACAGAGTGTGGGGAGCTCTCGGGATGGAGCCCCCTCCTCTTCTAGACTTTGCCACGACTGGAGCAGCCGCCCGGAAACAGAAGGCCGTTGCTGAACCGCCCAAGAGAGCCAGCAAGCCACCGTCTAAGAAGAAAAAGGTGGCTAAGATCCCTTTGCAGCTGACCCCTACTTTGTCGGGTTTGTCCCTGGACGCCCGGAGCTCAGCCTATGAAGAACCCGAGGGCTCCGACGTCCAGCTAGCATCGAGCCTCAAGAATTACCTCCTGGAGGACGACGAAGATATAGGGGAAGTCCCAGCCAGAACCTCTGCTTGGGAGGTTGCGGAGGTAGATCGAACGCGCGCCTCCGTGCCTGCCGTCGTAAATCTGGACTCGGACTCCACCACCCCCAACTCACCCATAACTGGGGTGGTCACGGTGGGAGTCATAGCTCCGGCAGAAAACGTGGCGGAGAGGGCTTCGGGAGACGACTTCGAGGACATCCTCCAGTTGTACGAAGTTCTGGAGGATTCGACGATCTTGCCTCACGGGGCCTCCGAAGGTACGTCTTGAATCTCGTACTTTAGTTGATACCTACAACAATCTTTTCTTGTAAATACTTATCAAATTTCTTGATAAGATAGGTACCTTGAAAGGTGACAAAGCCCCGGCTGCACCCGAAGTCCCAACGTCTTCGAGGGTCGTGGCCCAGGTGGACCCTCCTACTGCTTCGGACACTCCATGCCTGGTAGCGGAAGTCGTGCCTGCCGATGCGGATTCGGTAACTGAGGTCGCCCCCTCTGTAGTGGCTCCGGTGCCTGAGGTCGCCCCTGTTGACGCGGCTCTGGTCGAAGGGGTAGCCGCTGAAGAAAGGGCCACTTCTGCTTCAGCCGCTCCGCCTGCCTTCGTGCCGGGGAGGGGCAAAAGCATGGCTACCCTCGGCCTTTCCCCCGGCCTCGTGACGACCTCGGTCAACAACTCGGAGGAGGAGGCCACGGCAGACGACCGCCAAGCTTCGTCTTGGCTTCCTTTGCTGGCTCCGTTCCTAGAGCACCGGGTAGGCCTCCGAGTGCTCCTGAAGCCCCTGGCAGAGAAGAGCCAGGACATCGCCAACTCGGACATGGTCTCTGTTCTGACTGAAGCTAGGGCTCCGACGCTCAACATGGCCCTCGAAAGGGCTGCCCTATAGGTATGAAAAACACCATAGCTAATTCGAATCAATGGTTATAAATACTTTGGTACTTACTTGTTCTTTTTCTTTGCAACAATTCGTCCTTGCTAGAGCGGCAGCGACTTCCAACGAGGTCGAAACTAATCGGCTCAAAAGGAAGGTTACCACCCTCCAAACCGCCCTCAACGACTCCAACGAAAGATCCCTTAGGTTGGAGGAGGAAGCCTTAGTGGAACGGAGGGCTAGGGCTGCGGCCGACGAAGCTCTCCGAACGGCGAGGGAAGACAACGACGCGCTCCGCATTTCGGCCCAAGAGGTTGAAGCCGAACGCGTAGTTCTTCGGGCGGAGGTTGAAAGGCTCCGTCAATCGGCGGCCACTTCGAGCGCTCAGTTGGTGGAGCTCCGAGGAGCTCTTAACCAAGTGATGGCCCAGAAGAGTTCTTTAATGCTCCAGGTGGTCGAGGTGTCTGCTACTGCTGCGGGGCTGGAGGCAACGGAGAAGAAGAATGCTAGTGCGGCAGAACGTACCTTGGACGCCCTTCAGGGTACCTTGGAATACTTCGGCACTATGTGCCCTTCGTCTTCTACGGCAACTAGCGAACCCCTCGATCGGAAGCTGAAGAGGATCCAAGTGGCAGTGTCGCTGATGATGAACTCCGGCGTCCGGTACAGAGAGATCTCCGAGCAGTGCGCCGGCATCGGTGTTCTCAACCACCTCGAGTCCCTTCAGATCCCCCTCGGTTCAGTCGGGGGTTCGATCCCTGGAAGCTTCGCCTCCAAAGACCTGCTGTGCCCTTCTTCGGACGTAGCTTTGGCCTGGGAAGCCTTCCGGTCAACTTGGAAGTCGGACCATAAGGCTGCGGCCAAAGCTTGGATTGACGAGGCCCGACGACAGAAGTAGGCGCAAACAAAGCCACCACTTCCTGCGTCGCCAGCTCCGGCAATCCCTGCTCCGCCAACCGACCCGCAGGTCTAGCTCTTAGGGCCATCATGTATGCAAACTGTTGTAAAGCCCCTTTAATCAATGAAAAAGTTGTAATCGAGAAGCTCGTTTGGGTGTTCTGCTTTCTTTTTTAGGTTTTGTTGTGCCCTTCAAACGTTGACCTCGAAATACTGGAGTTTACCGAAGGGCTCTAGAAGGATTGGACAAGCCTCGAGAGCTTAAGGCCCTACCGCCGACCTCGCTTCTCTTTTCCTCATGGAGACAAAGGGGAGATACCTCCTGAAGTTTTTCACGAGGTCTTAGCGTATATCAAGGAAGAGGAGAAAGAGAAGGCATCCTCGTCTTCTGAACACATGAATTGGTCTGACTCGGAGTATCAGGCCAAAGACCCTACGGAGGTTAATTCTGAAAGGCTTCTGACCTGGGCTGAGCTCCAAGAGGAGCAAAAGAAACTGCGAGCCTCGAAAAAGAAGAGAGGTGCGCGGACGAAAAGGACTAAACCGGCAGCTTCGAGCTCCGAAGGACAGAGTAGTCGGAGGGGTAGCTCCAGAGGCCGACAGGGTCTTCGATTTTTCCTAGGCTTGGACCAAAACTTCTCCTGATGTACAAGTATGATGGATTAATGTGAATTGTTCCGAAAGTATTTTGTTTGCTTTTTACCCTCCTACCCCTCCTTGTGGGTGGGGGATCCTTTGCTGTGCAAATGGGTTCGCCAGACACAATGATACGCCGGATTCCTTGATGCTTCGTATCACACTTAATATTCGTACTTTACCTTTTTAGAGGCTTCTTGTAACATACTCTCGTATTATTACCTTGTAAATTTCGAAGTTTAGATCTGTCACTTAGGACCTTTGATTATCTTTTTTTTAAAGTGTCTCGTTAGCCTAGGCCTCGAAACTTTATTACTTGGTCACCTTCGACTCTTTTACAGATGCTTCGAACCCGTAGGCCAGAAATCCTGTTTTTTAAAAGTCTTTAGACTCTTCTACGGATCCTAACAAGCCGGAGCCTGGAATCCGTAGGTTGGCCACCTTCGGCTCTTTTACAGATACTTCGAACCCGGAGGCCAGAAATCTATTCTTTTTTAAAGTCCTTAGACTCTTCTACGGATCCTAACAAGCCAGAGCCTGGAATCCGTAGGCTGGCCACCTTCGGCTCTTTTACAGATACTTCGAACCCGGAGGCCGGAAATCTGTTCTTTTTTAAAGTCCTTAGACTCTTCTATGGATGCTAACAAGCCGGAGCCTGGAATCCATAGGCTGGACACCTTCGGCTCTTTTACAGATACTTCAAACCCGGAGGCCGGAAATCTGTTCTTTTTTAAAGTCCTTAGACTCTTCTACGGATCCTAACAAGCCGGAGCCTGGAATCCGTATGCTAGCAGCGGAGTCCTCGAACCCTCGGTTCGCAGACTGCTGTCCGAGTCTTGGGAAAGACGCTTGACTCTGCAAGCATCTCCGTCCTCCTGATGCATCCATCCAGAGTAAGGGATACCCGAAGAGTAAACAAAATTTGACCCCCCGCTTTTATTTAGAAAAGGAAGTTTTACAAGTGATTACAAGGAGCCCCTAAGCGTAATAACGCTCAAGGTGCTCTGCATGCCACGCATGTTTCAATTCTTCTCCTTCTAAATTAGCTAATTTAAACGATCCGAGACGTCCTGAGCGTAGGATAATATATGGTCCTTCCCATTTATTCCCTAGCTTCCCCGGCGCTATTACACTTCGCAAAACTAGATGACCTGGTCTAAGCTCGTTCGACTTTATCTTCGGGTCATACCATGTTTTTGTTTGTCCCTGGTACTTCGTTAGGTTGGCAACAGCTCGAAGCCTTGTTTCTTCTGATAAGTCCAGCGAAGTGTTTCTGTCATCTTCGTCTCCGGGCTACATCGCACGAAGGGATCCCCCCTTGAGCTCCGTAGGAGTCATGGCTTCATCTCCGAAGAGTAGTCTGAATGGGGTAAAACCTGTGGATCTGGTTTGAGTGGTTCGAATGGACCACAAGATCTTGGGGAGCTCTTCGACCCACAACCCTTTGGCCAGCCCCACAATTCTTCGATTTAAACCAGATAGGATGTTCCCATTGGCTCTCTCGACAGCTCCGTTAGACTGTGGATGGCGTACCGCGGCGAAGCACAACTTAATGCCCAGCTCTTCACAAATGCTTGGAATGTGTCAGCTTCGAACTGAGTTCCATTATCCATTGTCAACTCCCTTGGCACTCCGAACCTGCATATAATGTTCTGCCAGAAAATTTTTTGCACGTTCTTCGAGGTGATAGCAGTCAATGGCTCCACTTCAACCCACTTTGAAAAATATTCAATTGCTACTACCGCAAACTTCAAGCCAACTTTTGCCATTGGAAAAGGGCCTATGAGGTCCATGCCCCATCGAGCCATTGGCCATACCGGGGCAATAACTTGAAGTTGAACTGGAGGACGGTGGCTTCGCCTGCCCATCCACTGGCAGCCTTGGCATGTTCGAACCAGCTCCTCTGCATCTCTCACTATTGTTGGCCAGTAAAGCCCCTGCCGAAGTGTCTTGCCAGCTAGAGCACGAGGTGCCAGATGACTTCCGCACAAACCTTCGTGAATGTCCCGAAGTATGTCTTGACCTTCGGGTTGGGAGATGCATCAGAGTAGAGGGGAGCACACGCCGGCTTTGTACAATACTCCGCTGACAAGCTTGTAATTTCGGGCTCTTGCTTGCAATCTTCGGGCATCCGGACCTTCTGAAGGGTATATGCCATCTTGCAATATGCTCATAATCGGAGCCCGCCAATATGTAGTCGGAATGCACAGTATTTCTGCAGAGGGTAACTGGCTAGCTGCGGGCTGCATTAGTTCTTCGTAGAAAGCACCCTTCGGGAGGTCCACCGCTCTAGTTGTAGCTTTTGCCAGAATATCTGCGAGTTGATTATCTGTTCGAGGGATACTCCAAACAGTGAATCCTTTTAATGCTGCTTTAGTCTTGCGGATTTCTTCAAGGTATTGTGCTAGATGCGGGTTCTTTGCTTGAAAACTCTTATCAACATGCCCTGCGATGACTTGGGAATCTGTCTTAATCATTATCCTTGCAGCTCCAAGTGCTTTATCCTTTCGGAGGCCTAGCAGAACCCCTTCGTACTCTGCGATGTTATTGGTGGTTTTAAAATTGAGCCTCGCAGAATACATGGCCTTCTACCCTGATGGTGATATGATGACTGCCCCCGCTCCGGCACTGGATGCCTGATAAGCTCCATCAGAAAATATTGTCCATAAACCTTCGGAGGGCTCCTCCGAGGCCCAAACGGCAGATGGGGTCCACTCTGCTACGAAGTCAGCTATGATTTGGGATTTGATAGCTGTTCTTGCCGTGAAAGAGATTCCGAAGGGGGCAAGCTCGATGGCCCACTTTCCAATCCTTCATGTAGAGTCTTTGCTCCGAAGCATATCCCCTAGAGGGTACGAGGTTGGAACGATTAGGTTATGCGCCAAAAAATAATGTCTTAGCTTTCGCGAGGCCATTACTAGGGCATAAGCAAATTTCTCGAGCTCGGAGTATCTTATCTTAGCTCCGGACAAAGCTTCTGACACAAAATAAACTGGGTTCTGCACCAGCTTTCCCTTAAGCTCAACTTCCTAGACCAACACTGCACTTACTGCGGAGCATATTGCTGCAAGATAAAGGAGAAGTGTTTCTTCTGGAAGGGGCACAGTAAGTGTTGACAAGCTTCCGAGGTACGCTTTTATGTCATCAAAGCTTTTCGGGCATTCCGGTGTCCAACTGAAGCTCTCGGACCCCTTTAGCGCTTTGAAAATTGGGAGGCTTCGCTCTGCTGACCTGGCCAGGAATCTGCTAAGGGCTGTGAGCCTTCCTGTTAGCTTCTGGACTTGCTTCAATTTTCCTGGCGGAGCCATTCTTTGTAGTGCACTTATTTGCGTTGGGCTAGCTTCGATCCCTCTACTCGAAACTAAGACCCTAGTAGCTTCCCTGCTTGGGCTCCGAATATACATTTTTCTGGGTTGAGGTGTACTCCACAAGCTCGGAGGCTCTCAAATGTTTCAGCTAGGTCTAGGCTATGTTGGTGCTTTTGAGCACTTTTTATTACAATATCATCCATGTAGGCTTCGACATTCTGGCCTATTTGATGACCTAGAGCCTTAGCTATTAAACGTGAAAAGGTGGCTCTGGCATTCCGAAGGCCAAAAGGCATTCTTACATAGCAAAATACTCCAGAAGGAGTTATGAAGCTTGTCTTGGCTTTGTCTTCGCGTTTCAGCCAGACTTGATGATACCCGGAATAAGCGTCGAGGAAACTTAGCAATTCAGAGCCAGCTGTGGAATCCACCAGTTGATCTATTCTGGGCATTGGGTAGGGGTCTCGCGGGCATGCTTTATTTAATGAAGTAAAGTCAATACACATGCGCCATTTGTTCGAGTCCTTCTTCCTTACAAAAACAGGGTTAGCCAACCACTCGGTATGGGCTACCTCCCTAATGATGCCAACCCTTAACAATTTCTCTACTTCAGCCTTGGAGAGGCTTGCTCTTTCTGCAGACAGCTTGCGGAGCCCCTGGCGCACTGGCCTGGCCTTCGGGTTGACAAGCAGGCTATGCTCGATGATGCTTCGATCAACCCCGGTGATGTCTTCGTCGGTCCAGGCAAAGACGTCTACATTTTGCTTGACGACTTCTTCCAGTGAGGCGGCTATCTCCGAGGATAGCCCTTTGCCGAACTACACTGGATATTCTTTGCCATCTTTTGAAATTATCCTCGTCTCAACTTCACCTTCCGGGCTTGGCTTGAGAGAGATTCCTTTTGAAAGGTTCGAGACCTCCGGTGCTTCTCTAGCGACCTTCGTTACCTCTTCGGCACCTTCCGCTACGTTGTGCACTTGCCAGGGATCAATCGGTTGCCCGTGCCCATACTCCGTTCTCCGGGCTATAGCTTGGTCTCCTGCAATAGTAAGCACTCCACCTTGCGTGGGCATTTTGAGACAAAGATAATTGTGGTGCGCTATAGCCCCGAACTGGTTCAACATCCCTCTACTGAAGATTGCATTGTAAGCATAGGGGGCGTCGACAACATCGAAGATCACCTCTTCTACCCTGGCCAGAGGCCCCTCTCCGAAGGCAACCTCGAGGCCTATCTGGCCGAGGGCATCGAGAGGTGGTCCAGAGAACCCTTGAAGTGGCCGGGCCGCTGGGAGCAGATGCTTCCGGGAGATGCACATTTGATCGAAGGCCTGGACGAAGAGTATGTCTGCGGAGCTCCCGCCGTTCACCAGGATTCTTCGGACCTCCACCCCTGCTATGTCTGCGGAAATGACCAAGGGGTCGACATGAGGGAACTTTACCCGTGCGGCATCACTAGCAGTAAACGAGATGGGCACATGGGTCCACTCTGGCATTCCTTCCACAGAACTCGAAGTCCCAATGTGCCCAACCTCACGGACGTACTCACGCCGCTGCCTTTTTGACATGTTTCTGAGGGTCCCCCCTCCAGAGATGGGCAGGACCACTCTCTTGCCGCTTGTGGGTCTTCCTGATTCGGTGGTGGCATAATATTGGCCACCGGAAGTCGCATGGGGGTTTCTGGGACACCGGCTCGGGCCACGATCTGCACAGGCTTCGACCGTGCCGCTGGTGGGGCTCGATCCAAAGTATTCCGACCGGTACTCCGCCCTAGGTAGTCGCCCCGAAGGGCCAACACTACTTTGCAGTCTTTCGTGTCATGGCTCCTATTGTCGCCATGCATGCAACAGAAAAAACTCTGGCGCCTGCCTGGCGCCCTCTCTTGAGGTTTCGGGGCCCTAGCCTTGAAGTTCTGTACCTACTGAAAATTGGTAGGTGCCTTCAGGGCAGAAGGCGCAATGTTCAGCACCTCTAAACGGAAATGCTTCTTCCCTCGCTTGTGCTCGTTGAAGCGGTTATCTTGAGGGGGTTGCAGAGGAGCCGAGGCTTCAGGCTCCGTCTTGACTTCTTGGAGGGTAGGTGCGACGGCTCCGGCCCGCCGGAGACAGCCTTCCTCCGCCTTGGCATACAGTTCGAAGTATGCCATCAGCTGTGCCACAGACATCACCGGTTTTCGATGGAGTTTACTGAGGAGGTCGGGGTTGAGCACCTGAGAAACCAAGGGTGGTTTCGGTGTTGTGATGAGTGATTGACAGGTTTTTACCCTCTGTTCGAAGGGTACCTCCGAAGGGGCTTCGGAGGTGTGTCACCGGAGTGTGTTCGGTGTTTGCTTGCTGCAGCTGTGCAGCGGAGTGTGCTCGTCGGAGGGGTCCGACAGTACGCGATGACAGGGTTCATACCGATGGCTTCGGTACTTTGGGCGGTACACCGGAATGTGTGCCGGAGGTTGCTAACCCGGAGAGGTCTACGGAGTACTGGATACACTTGTTTGCTTGTCGGTGGTGCGCAGGGACTTCGGAGGCGACGGACAGGGTTCGAGCCAGGTGAACCTGGGTCAAGCGGGTGGCTTGATGCCAGGGGAGCGGGGAGCTCCGTCACGGTGGCTGCGAAGGTGGTCCGGGTCGGTCCTCAGGTCGAGGCGTGCCAGGTGAAGGCAGAGAGTGCGGAGCGTGGCTCCGGCTGAAGGTACTCCGAGACAAAGTCCTCGGAGGTGAGGCACTTCGAAGGTACTCCGGATGGAGTGACTTCGGAGCTGGTGGACCAAGTCCTCTGCGGAGGCAAGGGTTCGAAGTGTGCTCCGGAGGGAGACACTCGAAGGTACCCGACGAAGGTCTCAGAAGTCGAGGCGCATCGTAGGCATGGTCCGGGTGAGGCTCGTTGAGGTGTGTGCTCGGAGTGAGACACTGCGACGAAGTGCTCATGGAATGCTTCATGCGGAGGCCTTGGACGAAGGAGGGACTTCGAAGGGTGGTACTCCGAAGGTGGGCTTCGGAGTGAGGATGACTTGTGGTGCTTCGGCCATGCATGGCTTCGGTACACGGACGGACGGTGTTCGAGCTCGGAGTAGCTGCGAAGCCGTGGTGATCCACTCCGGAGGTGGTGGTGCGAAGGCCCAAGGGCTTTGACGGCTTCGGCTTAAAACCGTCACTGTATCGAAGGACTTCTTCGGCGGAGCGAAGGCCAACAGGCTGCAGGCTTCTCGCCGAAGCTTCCGCACCCATCGCGTGCGAAGGGAGGTTCCAGAAGTCAACACTGTAAAGGCTGACACTGTCTGTTCTGAAAAAGGCTGACACTGTTCCCTCTGCAGCTGACAGAGAAGCCTCCAAAATAAAGGTGGACTACCTTTTGTACCCCTTAGTTCTGTAGAGACAAAATGGATGTAAACCCTAGGGGTAAAGTAGTCACTTCCTTAGGATGAAGCCGTGGGCTATAAATATGGGGGCTCGGTAGGTAACATTTAACACTTTGAGCATTTACTGTTGAGCTCCTGTAGACAGACCTCGCTGTATTCATTCTGAGTTCGATTTATTTCAGTGTTCCTTGTTCAAGCAGCGAAGCCCTGCTTCTTTGTGGTTTTGCTTGAGCTCGCGTTGCATACCTCGCTAGTTTTTAGTTCACCGAAGCCTGTTGAGGCGAAGGTAGTTTTTCGTGCGAGGTGTGCTTTGTCAGTGTGTTTTCGCTCTGTGCAGCAGGAGGTGTAACCTCGCTGCTTTCTAGCGTATCCCTGACCGAGGCCCGTTTTGCTTCTTTTGTCGAAGCCCTTAGTTTAGTCCGTTTTGTGTGCGTGTAGACCTTCGCGTACGAAGCCCAGCACCAGTTGCTGTCGCCAAGTACTTGGTCGAAGTCCTCAGAGGGCTGTCCACTCTTGCGAAGGGTGAAGTGCGAAGCCTGCTCGAAGCACCTCGTGTGCGGAGCCTGCACTGACTTAGCAGAGTAGATTTTCGAGGGTTGTTTGTGGAGCGAAGTCTTCTTGACTTCGAACTTTTGCCTCTCCGAAGCCTGTGTTCGAAGGTGTCGAAGTACCTCCGAACCAGACCTTCGAAGGCTGTGTTCGAAGCCTGTTCCGCAGAAGTCAAAACAGAACCGAAGGCTAAGTTTTTAGCCCAGAAATTTTAAAAGCTCCCATTCACCCCCCCTCTGGTCGCCGTTTCCGGTCCAACAATTGGTATCAGAGCAGGTTAAGATCACCAGTTGACCTTAACCGGTTTTGTGATCTTTAGGCGACATGGATAGAGGCAGTAAAATTCCTCTGTTCGATGGGACTGACTTTGCATACTGGAAGGTGCGCATGGAGGCTTACTTGTTAAGACAAGGAAATGCAATTTGGGAGATTGTGGACTCACAATACTCCATCCCTGATACCCGCACCACTCAAACCGAAAAAGATCAGTATATTGCCAACTCGAAGGCAAGGAACATACTGTTCATTGGTTTGAGTCGGAGTGAGTTCGATAGGGTGCAGCACCTTAGGACTGCTAGGGAGATTTGGACAACACTCACTGTCTTTCATGAGGGCTCTGCTCAGATCAAGGCCAGGCGCCAAAGCACCTACAATCAACAGTATCAGCTGTTTGTGCAGGCACCTGGTGAATCTATAGATGCCATGTTTTCTCGTTTTGACGCGATAGTGAGTAACCTGCGATCCAACGGGACGCTTGCTTACAGTGATCACGATAGGGCTATCAAGCTTCTCTATGCTCTTGACCGTAGCATATGGGAGGTGAAGATATCCAGCATTGAGGAGTCCACAGGCTATGACACTCTAACCTGTGATGAACTCTTTAGCAAGCTGAAGTCCACAGAGATTGCCAAGGCATCTCTTGCAGTGCACAGAAGCTCTTTGCCACAGCCATTGGCATTGGTTTCTAGCACTAGCCGTGGCACCACTGCAGAACCAAGCACATCAGGCACTTGTGTTCTTGCAGATGGTTTTGCTTTGTCCTCCCTGGTCTCCGTCACAAAGGAGCAGGTGGACACTCTAGCTGATGATGAGCTTGCTCTCATTGCCCGGAGGTTCACCCGCTTTCATCATGAGAGACGGGATCAGAGGAGAAGTGGTTTTAGTGGCTGCTATGAATGTGGCGACACCTCTCACATTAAGGCCAATTGCCCCAAGGTCAAGAAGAGAGATGAGAGTGACCGCCCCAAATTCCACAAAAAGGAGAGAAAGCCCTTTGTGAAGGGCAAGCGCGGCAAGATGGCTAAGAAAGTAGCCAAGGCCGCTTCCAGAGCTTTTGTTGCTGCTCTCAGCGACATCGACACTTCCTCAACTGAGGAGTCGAGCTCTGAGGAGGAGGAGTCCCCAAGGAAGGAGGACAAGAAGGACAAGAAGGGACGTGACTTCACCGGCCTTTGCTTCATGGCCGACAGCGATCACAGCGGCGATGAGCTAGACTCATCTGAGGTAAACCTATCTCCTGACCAGCTTCTAATTAAATTAGATGAGCTGAATGAAGTTGTGCTAGGTCAAGATAGATTACTTGTGCAAGCCGCTAGAGAAAGAAAAGACCTTAGACTTAGGCTAGAAAATGTTTCTACTGAATATGCCATGCTTAAGTCTAAATATGATGATGCTGATTGTGAATCATGTTCTGTTGTCATGAGTGAGCTTGCTCAGTTGCGCTCTGTACATGCTCAAACTCTCTCTGAGCTTGAGACTGCACAGAAGCAGCTTTTGGAGGTGGATTCTAGACCTCATGAAATTATTGATTGCATGAACTGCTCTTTATTGCGCGATAGCATTAATTTACGTGATAAGCATGTTCTTGATCTAGAGGCTAGATTGGAGAGGGCCGGTAGTTCTAAGGATGTGCAGCCTGTGTGTGACACTTGCATCACCCTTAAGGACCAGCTAGGCACTGTTAGAGAGCGAGCTGAGAACCTCATGTCTGAAAATGAATACCTTCTTTCTGTGGTGAATAAATGCACTGAAGGGAAGGGTAGGATGGATTTGCTCTTGGCCAAGACCAAGTTGTGTGCTGACAGAGCAGGGGTAGCTCTAGGTTTGGGTTTTGAGAGGATAGCTTCAGACAGTAAGACCAAAACTGTTTTCACCTCTCCCACCACCCTAGAGAAAGAGAGAGCTCTGTTGGACACCCCTCCAGCCAAAAGGCCTACCCATCCACCAAAGAAAACCACACCTCCTATCAAGAAAAATCCTCCCAAGAAAACCACTCAAAAGAAACCCAAGGAGCCCGTGAGAGTTGCTCCTGTGACCCATGAGAGTGCCCCCAGGAGAGTGTTTCATTGTTCTTATTGTCAGCGGGCGGGTCATTTGATCGGTTTCTGTTTCCGTCGCATCAAGGATGAGCGACGTGCACAGGCGATGAGCTATCAGGACATGCATTACCCATCTTTAGGTATGCATGAGTCTGAGTTTTACTCTCGTCCTGTTTTCGAGGCTCCTCATGCTTCTCGGAGAGGTTTTGCTCCTCGAGGTGTTCACCATGTTCCATATGGTGGTAGACCTCGGGCGAGTAGCTTTGTACCTCGTCAGAGTAGGAGACCTCGACATGCTTTGCGTTCTTTGCATGTAGGTAGACCTCACACTTTGCATCATTCTGATTTTTATGTGCGTAGACCGTCTACTTTTACTGTGCCTACTACTCGTGTCACTCAGTGCTGGATGCCTCGTCATTATTTTACTCACCCCAGCACTGAGCGATCGAGGCGTTCTTATCATGTGTAGGCGACAGGTCGAGGCTTGGAGGGCACGTGGATCATGGACTCCGGTTGTTCGCGCCACATGACCGGAGATGCAGCTTGGTTCTCCAGCCTCACCACAACCAAGCAAAGGGAACATATCACCTTCGGAAACAATCGAAGGAGTAGAGTGAAAGGTAAAGGTGTGGTAAGAATTAATTCGAACTTCACTCTCAAAGATGTTGCTTTGGTTGAAAACCTGGGATACAATTTGCTGTCTGTATCTCAGTTGCTTGATGAGGGCTTCGAAGTGCGATTTCATCGCGATACTTCGCAAGTGCTCAATTCTGATGGCGTTGTGGTGTGTAAGATCTTTAGGGTTGGGAGAGTTTTTGGAGCTGATTTTTCAGAGTCGTCTGGTTCTTCTCATTCGACTTCTGAGCTTTGGAAGTGGCATAGGAGACTAGGGCATATGAGCTTTGAATTGCTCGCTCGTCTGAGCGCCCTAGGCCTGATCCGAGGATTGCCCAAGCTCAAGTTTGAGAAGAATTTAGTTTGTGCTCCTTGTCGACATGGAAAAATGATTGCCGCTTCGCATTCGCCAGTCACCATAGTGATGACTGAACAGCCCGGAGAACTTCTCCATATGGACACTGTAGGTCCTTCTCGGGTTAGTTCTTTAGGCGGCAAGTGGTATGTACTTGTTATTGTCGACGATTTCTCTCGCTACTCTTGGGTCTTCTTTCTTGCCAGCAAGGATGAAGTGTTTTCACACTTTCGGAGCTTGGCTTTGAGACTTTTCACTGAACTCCCTGGTGCATTAAAATTCATTCGAAGCGATAATGGCACCGAGTTCAAAAATAGTCTCTTTGTTGACTTTTGCATGGAGCATGGCATAGAACATCAATTCTCTGCTCCGCGGGTTCCTCAACAGAACGGTGTTGTTGAGAGGAAAAACCGCACTTTGGTTGAGATGGCTAGGACGATGCTTGATGAGCATAGGACTCCTAGAAAATTCTGGGCTGAGGCCATGAACACTGCATGTTACATCTCAAACCGAATTTTCTTGCGCTCAATTTTAAATTTGACATCTTATGAGCTGCGTTTTGGGAGACAGCCCAAAGTTACTCATCTTCGAGTTTTTGGCTGTCGCTGCTTTATCCTAAAACGTGGTAACTTGGATAAATTTGAGTCGCGATCTTCTGACGGGATCTTTTTGGGTTATGCTACTCATGGTCATTCCTATCGTGTTTATAACTTGGAAACTAACACTGTCATCGAGTCATGTGATGTGACTTTTGATGAATCAACCCCCTCTGTTAGTTCTGCTTTTGAACAGGCAAATGAACACGACATGGAACAGACTTTATTCGAAGACGAAGATCCCGGAGAATTCGAGGATGATCCCCTACTACCCTCGACATCAACCCCCGAAGCTGACCCCGCTTCAACTACTTCGGCACGAGGTCCCGAAGCGACTACCTCAACATCGGTCATCTTGGACCACTCCAACACACAAGTTGAGGGGGAGACTGCATCCCGCCGCGAGGCTCCACATCATGTCCAAAGGATGCACCCTCCCGAGCAGATCATTGGTGAGCTTGATCAAAGGGTAACACGTTCTCACGCTCATTTCACTAATGCTGCTTTTGTTGCTTCTTTCGAGCCTTTAGATGTTAGTCATGCACTTTCTGATTCTAGTTGGATCAATGCCATGCATGAAGAGCTTGAAAATTTTGAGAGAAACCAAGTCTGGACTTTAGTTGATCCTCCACCAAATGTTCATTTCATTGGAACAAAATGGATTTTCAAAAATAAACAAGGGGAGGATGGAACAATTGTTAGAAATAAGGCTAGACTTGTAGCTCAGGGCTTTTCTCAACTAGAAGGGATTGATTTTACTGAAACTTTTGCACCTGTTGCTCGCCTTGAGGCCATTAGGATTTTGCTTGCCTTTGCGACATCCCGGGGATTCAAACTCTATCAAATGGATGTCAAAAGTGCTTTTCTTAATGGCTTCATAGGTGAAGATGTTTATGTAAAACAACCCCCTGGTTTTGAAAACCCCAAGTACCCACATAAAGTCCTTAAACTTCATAAGGCTCTTTATGGACTCAAGCAGGCCCCTCGGGCTTGGTATGATAGACTTAAGTCTTTTCTGCTTGAGCGAGGGTATTTGATGGGCTCTGTTGATAAAACACTGTTTACTCTCAAGCATGGCAAAGATTTCCTCCTAGTTCAGATTTATGTGGATGATATCATCTTTGGTGGCTCTTCTCATGCTTTGGTTGCCGAGTTTGCAGATACCATGAGCAGGGAGTTTGAGATGTCAATGATGGGTGAACTCACCTTTTTCCTTGGTTTGCAAATCAAGCAAAGCAAACAAGGTACTTTTGTCCACCAGACAAAGTACACCAAGGACCTGCTCAAGAAATTCGACATGTCCGATGCGAAGCCCCTCGCCACTCCAATGGCTACATCTGTAGCATTGGACCCTGACGAAGATGGAGAAGCCGTAGATCAGAAGGAGTTCCGGAGCATGATTGGCTCCCTCCTCTACTTGACTGCCACGAGGCCGGACATACACTTCGCAGTATGTCTGTGCGCTCGTTTTCAGGCTTCACCACGAACTTCGCACCGCCAAGCAGTTAAGCGCATCCTAAGGTATCTCAAACACACCCTTGAATTCGGCATATGGTATTCATCGTCTTCATCTTTATGTCTTAGAGGTTATTCAGATGCGGATTTTGCTGGGTGTAGAATTGATAGGAAGAGTACCTCAGGTACTTGTCATTTTCTGGGTACGTCTCTGGTTTGCTGGTCTTCCCGCAAACAGTCTAGTGTTGCACAATCAACGGCTGAGGCCGAATATGTTGCTGCAGCTAGCTGTTGCTCTCAGATTTTGTGGATGGTTTCCACTTTGCGGGATTTCGGGTTAGATTATAAGAGTGTTCCACTTTTCTGTGATAACACTAGTGCTATTTGTATTGCAAACAACCCGGTTCAACACTCCAGAACCAAACACATTGATGTACGGTATCATTTTCTCAGAGATCACAATGAGAAGGGTGATATTGAACTTCAATATGTTGATACCCAACACCAGCTTGCCGATATTTTTACAAAACCCCTCGATGCTTCTCGATTTGCTTACTTGCGTGGGGAACTTGGCATTTGTCACCCTTACGGCATTTTGTGAGGGGGAGCTGATTTTAATCGTCTTGCATATGCTCATTATGTGTGGAATTGCACTTACATCTTTTGCTATTATATGCCTCCTTTTAATTCAAAGAAATCATGACAGCTCAGCTCTATGAAATATGTCTGAAACATTGATTGTGCATGATGTTTTATTTTCTAAAATCAAAACTTGCTCACCGCACAATCTTGTATCTAGCTTGTTTAGGCTGGACTGCTTTTAGCTATCTTTTATCTACTTGACAACAAGACACTGTTCCTTGGATGCTAAAATTTGCAACTTGAAAAATGTGTTCATTATTCATGGATATTCATCAAAATATTTCATTCATCTGAATCAAAATCAAAAATCCATGATTTGCCTGGTTTAAATGACAAGATCCAGGAGGGTTTGTTTGTCGCACTACTCTATTCTAGACTGCTTACCATTGCACATTGGTCTGAACTGGGATAGTGTAGTGTATGCCAAAATCACCGCCTTAAGCTTCAGATGGCTTTCTTGCCTAGGCTTGGCCTGATTGGAAAGTATAAGGTGGACAAACAAATAACCCCTGGCATTAAGAAAAGAACAACAAAATTAATTAATCTTCAAGCTTGCTCTCAAAGCTCCTTTTGTTCAAGACTTGTCTGTCTAGGGTAGAAATTGTTAGCTTTGCGCAGTCCTTGCCTTCACATGTCTAGCTGCTTTGATTAAGTGGTGATGCTTTTACTTCAAAATGACAAAATCACATGCCATCATCCTGTTTCACAGACTGTTAAATTGAGCTGAGCACATGATCATTAGTGTAAATGTTGGCATATTTTTGCATTATATGTCTTTGCAATTCTATTCATTCCGAAGCTTTGCATCTTTTGACTGCTCCTTGATGCTTGCATTGCCAAAGGGGGAGAAATTCCGGAGAGGTTTGCTATGTTCTCTGCCGCAAGAAGGCATAATTTCGAAAGGGGGAGATTTTTGACATAAAGGGGAGAAAAATTTGCTTAACTCAGGGGGAGTTCTTATCAAGGGGATTTGCCAAAGGGGTTTTTACTCTTTTACAAAGGGGGAGAAACATTCTTTTATCAAGTGACATGCTTTGGCTCTTTTCTGAGTTTTTATGATCACTTGTGTGCTAAAATTTTTACATTTTTCTTGAACTTCAATTTGGTTGTCAATGCACTCATCAAGGGGGAGATTGAGAAACCAAGGGTGGTTTCGGTGTTGTGATGAGTGATTGACAGGTTTTTACCCTCTGTTCGAAGGGTACCTCCGAAGGGGCTTCGGAGGTGTGTCACCGGAGTGTGTTCGGTGTTTGCTTGCTGCAGCTGTGCAGCGGAGTGTGCTCGTCGGAGGGGTCCGACAGTACGCGATGACAGGGTTCATACCGATGGCTTCGGTACTTTGGGCGGTACACCGGAATGTGTGCCGGAGGTTGCTAACCCGGAGAGGTCTACGGAGTACTGGATACACTTGTTTGCTTGTCGGTGGTGCGCAGGGACTTCGGAGGCGACGGACAGGGTTCGAGCCAGGTGAACCTGGGTCAAGCGGGTGGCTTGATGCCAGGGGAGCGGGGAGCTCCGTCACGGTGGCTGCGAAGGTGGTCCGGGTCGGTCCTCAGGTCGAGGCGTGCCAGGTGAAGGCAGAGAGTGCGGAGCGTGGCTCCGGCTGAAGGTACTCCGAGACAAAGTCCTCGGAGGTGAGGCACTTCGAAGGTACTCCGGATGGAGTGACTTCGGAGCTGGTGGACCAAGTCCTCTGCGGAGGCAAGGGTTCGAAGTGTGCTCCGGAGGGAGACACTCGAAGGTACCCGACGAAGGTCTCAGAAGTCGAGGCGCATCGTAGGCATGGTCCGGGTGAGGCTCGTTGAGGTGTGTGCTCGGAGTGAGACACTGCGACGAAGTGCTCATGGAATGCTTCATGCGGAGGCCTTGGACGAAGGAGGGACTTCGAAGGGTGGTACTCCGAAGGTGGGCTTCGGAGTGAGGATGACTTGTGGTGCTTCGGCCATGCATGGCTTCGGTACACGGACGGACGGTGTTCGAGCTCGGAGTAGCTGCGAAGCCGTGGTGATCCACTCCGGAGGTGGTGGTGCGAAGGCCCAAGGGCTTTGACGGCTTCGGCTTAAAACCGTCACTGTATCGAAGGACTTCTTCGGCGGAGCGAAGGCCAACAGGCTGCAGGCTTCTCGCCGAAGCTTCCGCACCCATCGCGTGCGAAGGGAGGTTCCAGAAGTCAACACTGTAAAGGCTGACACTGTCTGTTCTGAAAAAGGCTGACACTGTTCCCTCTGCAGCTGATAGAGAAGCCTCCAAAATAAAGGTGGACTACCTTTTGTACCCCTTAGTTCTGTAGAGACAAAATGGATGTAAACCCTAGGGGTAAAGTAGTCACTTCCTTAGGATGAAGCCGTGGGCTATAAATATGGGGGCTCGGTAGGTAACATTTAACACTTTGAGCATTTACTGTTGAGCTCCTGTAGACAGACCTCGCTGTATTCATTCTGAGTTCGATTTATTTCAGTGTTCCTTGTTCAAGCAGCGAAGCCCTGCTTCTTTGTGGTTTTGCTTGAGCTCGCGTTGCATACCTCGCTAGTTTTTAGTTCACCGAAGCCTGTTGAGGCGAAGGTAGTTTTTCGTGCGAGGTGTGCTTTGTCAGTGTGTTTTCGCTCTGTGCAGCAGGAGGTGTAACCTCGCTGCTTTCTAGCGTATCCCTGACCGAGGCCCGTTTTGCTTCTTTTGTCGAAGCCCTTAGTTTAGTCCGTTTTGTGTGCGTGTAGACCTTCGCGTACGAAGCCCAGCACCAGTTGCTGTCGCCAAGTACTTGGTCGAAGTCCTCAGAGGGCTGTCCACTCTTGCGAAGGGTGAAGTGCGAAGCCTGCTCGAAGCACCTCGTGTGCGGAGCCTGCACTGACTTAGCAGAGTAGATTTTCGAGGGTTGTTTGTGGAGCGAAGTCTTCTTGACTTCGAACTTTTGCCTCTCCGAAGCCTGTGTTCGAAGGTGTCGAAGTACCTCCGAACCAGACCTTCGAAGGCTGTGTTCGAAGCCTGTTCCGCAGAAGTCAAAACAGAACCGAAGGCTAAGTTTTTAGCCCAGAAATTTTAAAAGCTCCCATTCACCCCCCCTCTGGTCGCCGTTTCCGGTCCAACAGCACCCCTTCACGGGCGGCGTCGACTACCGAAGAGGTAGACAGGCCCTTAATTTGTGACTTGGTGTGGGTGAAGCGCGTGAAGTATTCTCGGAGTGTTTCTCCTGCCCGCTGCTTCACTTGGAACAAACTTCCCATGGACATCGGGGCCACAAAGGTACCCTGGAAGTTGCTCACGAACTTCTTCTTCAGCTGCTCCCAGGACCTGATCGATCCTGGCTTCAAGGACCAGAACCATCGGAGTGCCACACCTTCGAGAGCGAGGGGGAAACACTTCGCCATCGTGTTGCACACCCCTCCGTTTGCTTCTATTGCCAGGGCGTATGAGCGAGTGAACTCTCTGGGGTCTGACCCACCGGAGTACTTGTGCAACTTCGAGGCTTTGAACCTGGGATCAAAGGGAACTCTTTGCAAGTCCGAATGTAGCGGAGACTCATCATCGAAAGATGCATTTTCGGCCTCCTCCGGGACTTGGATAGCTTCAGGGAGGTTGTGAGCACCACCGTCTTGAGGCCCTTCTGGAGTCTCGGTGGAGGCTTGAGTGCGGAGGCGGTCGGCAGCCTCTTGCCTCCACCTAGCTACTTCCTCCTGAAGCCTGGCTAGTTGAGTAGCCTCGGTTCCAGGAAGGTCTTCGTCTTCATCGGAGGGTAGCTCCGGGTCTTGGGAGCTGACGTAATCAGTCCGAAGCACCATAGGAGGAGCTCGAGGACCCCTGGGCACTCGACGCCCAATGGCATCTTCGGGAATCACTGGAGCGGTAGAGGGCCCAGCTCCTGTAGTCCGAGGGGACCTTCGGAGGGGACTCGAGGCTTGGCTTCGCTTTGGATGCATGGCTATTCGCGGAGAGGTCCGAAGATCGGGGACTTCGCTTGATCTGGGAAGGCGAGCGGGGGCCTTCGAACCACACTAAGAAGCCCCTTACCGAAGGGTGCGCGGAATCTTGGGACTCCGAGGCTCCCTCGGTAAGTGCTCTTCGAAGTGTGGTCAGCAGTAGAGAACAAGCTTTTAGAACTTGGTTTCCCACGAATGGCACCAACTGTTGGCACAAAAGATTACGCCAACAGGTTCTCTGTAATCAAGAACAAACAAACAGTGTGCTCGTGTTTTAAGAACTTACTCGAGCCTCCGTATTGGATAATAACTCAAGTAGTCCGAATATGTGTATTAACTGGTCGGGGGTCCCCTTTACAGGGTAGAGAGGGGGGTATTTATAGGCAAACATGTCTAAGGAAAAGACCTAACTACCCCGAGATTACAACCGGCATACCGGAACTGTTCAGTACCAGGAGCAAGGTTAAAGAGGGTAAAACTCCCCAATGCGGGTGGATAAGCCAAACATCTTATCAATCTTGTCGCTCTGCTTCGGAGCTTCCATATCCTGCGGAGGGCTTCTCAGGACTTCATATCGAGGCATCCTTCGGCTCGACGCCTCCACCTTCGAATAAGAGCCCCCAGCTCCGAAACTCAAGGAACCTTTGAGTTATTAATCTCTAAGTCTTCCAAGTGAAGCAATTTCCCCCAACAACATTTAATACCCTTGTAGGCTTAAATGAACTAGAACCTTGATGGAATAACCAAACCAGAGGCTAGAAAATGTTGTATATGATCCCAAGGACAAGAAATATATTTGAGAATTTTTACAGATTTTATCACCCTTGGAAGTAGCCCTAATATTTTAAACTAATTTCAGCAATTATTTTTATTCAGAAAATAATTTAAACAATAATGGGCCCCTTTCCCCCCATTCTCCCTCAATCGGCCGACCCAGCCCACTCCCCCCCACCACGCGTGCGCCCGACCACCCGACCCCACCCGTCAGCCACCACGCCCGTACGCTCGTGCCCGTTGAATGCCTTGGCCCACCTGCCGGACCCGTCATCCACCTCGTGCCACCCCCCGTAACTCCACCGGCCATCGATCCCACCTCGGATCCGCCCCCGCCGGCCCCCTCGCTTAAATTTGTCACCGGCATTTACACCCCCGCGACACACCGACCGTTTCCCCCCATTAATCCACGCGTAATCACCCGTTGTCGCTCGCATGCATGGAAGGCCCTCGTTGGCGTTACTCTCGGCGTCCCCCGATTGCGCCCTCCCTGCCCCTGTCGATGCCTCTATTTAAACCCTACGCCTCCGTTGCGCTCAACCCCTACGTCCACTCGCTGCGAGAGCAAACAGAACACCCGAGACACTCCCTTTAATGCCACACCGCCACCCTCGCTCCAGCCATCGCTCGCCGTTGCCGGAGTCCTCCTCCGCCCTCGGCGACCGCACCAACGTGACCGTCGATGCCTCCCCGACCTCGACCACCGCTCCATCGATGAAGAACCCCGCCGGAATGCCATCCCCGACGAGGACCCGAATGCCTTCGTCGCCCCCGCTCGTCGCCGACCACGCTCCGACGACCATTCATCCCGCTAATGGTACCCTCGTGATCCCCGTAGTGTCCCCTTTCTGTTTTAGCCTTTAGATCTGGCCGCCATCGTTCGCCGTGGCCTCTAGCCCACTCGCCGTCGCCGGAGAAGATGACCGGCACGGGTAAAGTACCCGTGCCGTGTCAGATTCAATCGCGGCCGTGCGATGGCAATCGGACGACGCAGGTTATATCACATGTGTGGTTTACTCCACGCCGTCAGATCTGAGCGAAGCAGTACGGTGAGATCTCATGCGTCAGTTAGTATTTAAAACCCGCGATGAATCTGGGCCATCCATCGTGTACCGGTTCAACCTTTTAATCTCGCGCGTCCATTTTCATTTAAACCACCCGCCTCGCCCGTGGCCATCTGATCATGATCCAATGGTGGATCTGGATCCGGCGCACGCACACAATGTGCTGGTTCACGGTGAATCCGGTTCACCGTGGACCGACGCCTGTTGTTGGATTTAATTTAAATTCAGAAATAGCTTTAAACTTCAAAAATTCATATCTTGTTCATTTTAACTCTAAAATTTACCATTTCAATTCCAGAAAATCCATAATTTCATTATCTACATGTTGGTGCAATAAAAACAGTAGGTTTATTTTGAGTATTTTATTTTTATTTAATAAAGTATTCAAATGCACTTTAGGACAAACTCAAAATTTATCCATTTCAACTTTAGAAAAATTTATCTTTTATCCTCTTCATATTGGTGTAATAGAAACAATAGGTTTATTCTGAACTTTCTATTTTAAATTAATTGGAAGTTTATAATACATTAGTTTACATTATTATTCCTTTTTAGAAAGGCCATTATTTCATTAAAGTTCATTTTAAAATGCATATAAAATAAACTCCAGAAAGTTAACCACTTTATTTTCCTTGGTTCAAACCAAACAAAACCTATATGCCTATTGTGTGATTTTTGATTTGTTTAATTGAATGTTACGTTTAATTTATTTTTAATGAGAAGACTACGACGCCACCGAGGAGCCGGAGTACTTCCCCAAAGTTCCTCCCTCACCCTTCGCTGAACAAGGCAAGTCACCAAACCAATATTTTGAGAATATTGAACCCATGTTTTATTAAACTATCGCTAAAACACATAGGATTACATGCATTAGTCAAATGAAAACCCTACGATATATTTATTTAGATCCCCCGACCTTGATGTGCAACCCAAGCCATGCTATCTATCCTAAACTCCTTGTCACCATATTATTAGTACTATTAGCTAGTGTCCAATGTATTGGCACAATCGCTATAAGTTAAGAATGAGTCGTAGCAACTTGGTTCTACTATATGATCCCCGTTATTCTTGTCTTTGGAATTCTGTTGGTTATGGAGTTGTGGTTGTGAGTGAATGCATGGTGGGTTCCAGGTGCAAGCTAGGGCATTGGTCGGTGAGGAGCCATGCTGAATAGCGTGGGCCTCATGGCTCCAAATGTGATGAGTCATTGTCAACGGTAGTCAAAGAGGACTGAAAAAAGAGAGAAGACCTGCTGCGTCTGGGCCGCGTGTGACTCAGGTACACGGGCAGCGAGCGACTGTAGGGCAGAGGGGCCGCGAAGTCGGGCTGGCCCAATCCGGGTACATGGGCTAGGAGCAGCAGAAGACCCACTCGGCTGTTGACCAGGATTGACTCAGGTACACAGGCGGTGAGTGATTGCCGGGCTGAGAGAGCCGCGGAATCAGGCCGGCCCAATCCGGGTACCTGGTGCAAAGTCGGTGGAGGCTTTGTCAGTTTCGGTGCAAAACTGACGACCGCTGATCTCGGATCTGACCGTTCTGAGGTGAAGTCGTAGCTGCTACGAAAGCCCCGCATCAGGACAAGTTACCTTTATTTAGGTTTTTACTATTTTGCCTTTAGGCCCACAGTCTGTTAGTCGAGTCTGTAAAAATCCTAAGGGCATTTTGGTCTTTTCCATTTTTATTCAGAGTCTATAAAAAACCCTAGGGGTATTTCTGCATTTTTCCATTTATTGGGCTGCCTATAAATAGGCCCCAATCCCTAGGGTTAGGGTTAACTCACTTTAATCTAATCATCTGAGTTCACTTTCTCCACTGAGTTCCGGATGCATTTTGTTCTCGTGTGCGCAAACATGTCTCTCGGCTACCAGTTCGTCATAAACGATGTTCCTCCGATAAATCACTGCTTCGTCAGGTGTTATTCTTCTTATCTCCATCGTTGAATACACTTCTGTGAACTTGTTTATTCGGTGTGCCTCGATCTGTGAGCTTTCTTCTGATCGCCTGTTGTTCATTGATTTGCGGAATCTTCTGAGTAAACTAGTACTAAGAATGTGTTCGGTTTAATCTATACTCATTTCCTCAGAAATTTCTGCTGGGTGTTTATTTCTCTGGTTTTGGTAGCATGGTTCATTGTGTTACAGGCTAGATTCAGGCTAGTGATAGCCTTTCTGGGCAGTAGCATTGCTTTGTTGTTGCCATCAAAATTCTCTTTGCTAGCTACTAGGCCTGTCATCTAGAGTTGCAGATTTGTGTTGTTTATCTTCATGGACAGACACATGCATCTGTGATATTTTTATGAATAGTTTTTTTTCAGCTCTATGCACTGTCATTCTTATGAACAGGTCCTGTGTTCACATTTTGGTTTAACAAATAATTTTTCCTAACTCTGCTTTCGGCATGTCAGGTCATTGTCCCATAGTCTTGAGACTACATGTCCTATTACATGCATAGGGAGCAGAAAAGAACTCAGTGCTTTAGGAAAAATTGCAGTCACATGCGTGTGGGTCCCACTTCCTGCTCAGCTAGTTTTGTCTGTAGCCTGTCAGCTCTACGTGTGTGTTTCTGCTTTTATCTCCTGTGTCTCTTCGAAGTTTGCTGGGCTTGTGTTTGCATCAGGATTTATTTTATTCTGTGCGAAGGTACTTCATAGCTGGGTTCGGTCATTGTTTTCCTGACGAAGTTTGTGCAATAGCTTCGATTAGTCGAAGTTATTCCGAAGTATGCAAGGGCTTCGAGCATTCAAGGCATACTTCGTTTAGTACACTTCGTCAGCAAAAGCAACCTTCGGCAGTTAAAATCTGACCTTCGCATTTTCGAAATAGGCCTCGTGTCTATTGTTTTGACTAAGTACGAAGTCCATACCAAAGGCTTTAGCGAAGCCCTGTAGAGGAGCAAGCTTTGTTTGTTTTAGCAATTGTTGTCTGTTTTGTCTATTGCACTGTACCCTTCGAAGAAGGCTTCGACGCTGCAGCCTTCGACACTGCAAGCTTCGAAACTGCAGGCTTTGACACTGCAGGCTTCGACACTGCAGGCTTCGACACTGCAGGCTTCGAAACTGCAGGCTTCGACACTGCAGGCTTCGATACTGCAGGCTTCGTTGTTGCAGGCTTCGTCAAGTACCTTACTGGAGACAACTTTTGAACAGTAACTTCTCATCTTGTTTTACATGTACTTAGATCAATTGCTGTGATGAGTTGTTTCTGAGAAGTTTGATCTGCCATGTTTTAAATGATCTGTTAATCTGCCTATCAGCATTGTTTTTGACACTGGTCATTTTTAGGCTAGATTATTTTTAGCTCTGTTGATCTGTTTGCTTTTCGCTACTAAGTTTGTTGAGGCGCGTTGGGTGTTAGAAGCAGGCCATTGATTCGAAAGAATTTTTTAGGCGCCCATTCACCCCCCCTCTGGTCGCTACTTTCAGTCCTACAAGTGGTATCAGAGCCTGGTTAGGGTTTTTCCATACCTTAACCGGTTCTAAACCCCAGTAGTGATCATGACGTCTCCTGGCAAGGTCCCGTCCTTGGAAGCTTATGGCTATAATTATTGGAAGACTCGCATGCGAGCCTATCTCATGAGCCAAAGCTCGGACATCTGGGACATTTGTGTTCACGCTACATTTGTTGTATTGCCAGTTGCTGAGCAAGGTACTCCTGGTATCATTGCCCAGCATCTAAACAATAGTAAAGCTGTGAACATTCTGTTTTCTGGTTTAGGTCCCACTGAGTTTGAGCGTGTGAGCCATCTCTCCACTGCGAGAGAGATCTGGGATACCCTCAAGGCACACCATGAGGGAACAGCCCAAGTCAAGGCTCGACTCTATCAGACCTACCGGCGTGAATACGAGAACTTCACACAAAAGCCGGGTGAATCTGTTGAAGCATTGTTTAGTCGTTTTCAATCGATCATAAACAAGCTTCGGGACAACAAGGCTGATGGTGCTCAGTTAGTCTCAGATCATGAGCAGGCGCTCAAGGTTCTCCATACCTTGGACCCAAAGATCTAGGAGATCAAGGTATCCTCTATCGTTGAGAGTACATCTTATGATACCTTGACCATTTCTGAGTTGTTTAGCAAGCTGAGGGCCACCGAGGTAGATATCTAGTTGAGATCAAATCTCTCTGGCTCTGGATCAAAATCTCTGGCCCTTGCTACACCTTCTGTTGATCCCTCTTCTGTGAGCTGTGCTGGGTTCTCTTTGATGTCTATCACTGAGGACCAGCTTGAGTCTTTGGGAGATGATGACTTGTGTCTTTTTAACAACCGGGTGCGTCGTGTTTATGACAAAAGAATGTTCAAGAGACACGACACAAAATCCGGGTGCTTTGAGTGTGGTGATCCAGGACACTTCATCGCCGACTGCCCCAAGCGCAATGGACACAAGAAGGGCACCGGTGGTGGCTTCCACGACTCTGGCAAGCACGACAGGTCCTCCTTCAACAAGGGCAAGCCAAAGACCAGATTCTTCAGAAAGGCCCTGAAGGACTACCGGCGAGAGAACAAGAAGCGCGACAAGGCCTTCTTCGCTGAGATGGAGAAGAGCTACTCCAAGCGGTCCACATCTTCTTCCTCTTCATCGAGCTCAAGCGATGAGGATATCATCATCAGGAAGGGGAAGGACAAGGACGATCCAGCGGGCCTTTGCTTCATGGCCTTCGGGGACAGACCGAAGAGCCGCTCACATCAGCGCCGAAGATCCCGCAAGAGCTTCTGCTCAATGGCTCTTGGGGATAAGGAAGAAAAGAGATCCTCTGATGACTCCGACGACGACGACAACAAGGTATCATCCTATGAACGCGAAATTGTTGATTTACTTGAGAGAAATCGTCAGGAGTTGAAATATCGGGAAAAACTGCTTAGGGGGGCCAAGAAGAGGATAGATGAGTTAGAGAGTGAGCTTGCCGTAGCCAACGGTAGAATTGAGAGTCTATCTTCTTCCCCCTGCTTTGGTGATAGCAGTGAGTGCCCAAAGTGTGAAGTGCTTCTGTGTGACCTGTCGACTTTGAAGTCCAGGTACACATAAAGGGTTGATGAGAGGGACGCTTTGGCCACTGAGCTTGAGAGCGCTCAGCTGGAGCTGAAAGATGCTCAAGCCACTGTCGTCGCACCCTGTGCTGATTGCCCATCTCATCTAGCTGTCTTAGCTGAGCTGAAAGCCAAGGGCGATGTGCATTTGGGTGATTTGGAGAGAGTGAGAGCTGAGCTTGCGCAGACTAGGCTAGAGCTTGAGACACTGTCAGTTCCACCCACTGTCTGTGAGAACTGTCTGTCTCTTAGACTTGAGTTGATTAAGCTAAAAGCCGAGAAGTCTGTCTAGGTAGATAGCGAGTGTGAGACCTGCTTGTCTCAGGTGGACGTACTAGCTTCCTTGAGAGAGGAGCTAGCTGATTCTTAGAATGAGAACTTTTACCTCTATTCTATCCTGAGTTGGATCAGTGCCAGAGAGCCACAGCTCGGCATGATGATCCAACAGTTCAAGAGGCAGGATGGGTTTGGGGTAGGTTACACCTACACCAAGGCTGACTTTGAGAGTGCCATTAGCCGGGCAGTGGAGTGGAGTAAAATGACTCCTGAGCAGAGATATCCCAAGACCCATTCCACTAAGTCTTCCCAGGCTTGTCAGCCCAAGGATGGAGTGATCCATGAACCACCCAAAGCTCCACCCAAGAAACCCATCTGGGTTCCAAAGCCCAAACTCCTCCACACTTCTCTAGACTCTCTTCCTGGACCCTCTCAGCCCAAGAAGACAACACCAACCACCACTAAGCCCAAGAACCCCAAGCCTCAACCACATCCCAAGAAGCCTACCTATCATTGTGAGTACTGTCAGAGAGACAGGAATCTTGCGGAGTTTTGCTTTAGGAGGAAGCGGGTTGAGAGAGCTGAGAGAGCTCGTGGTGGTCAGGAGCAGTTCTACCAGCAGGGTGGTAGACTGAGAGTTCCTCGACGCGGGGAGAGGCTGGAGGTCAGGCCGCGTCGTGTAGGTGGTGGTAGAGGAGACGACTTTCATGGCCGTGCTCCAGATGGTGGTGGTCGTTCCGGCAGAGCTCCAGGCCATTTTGGCTACGGTCCTAGACCTCGTGGCCGAGGCTTTAGGTAGAACCGAGGACCACGCTTTGAGCCGCGTTTTGGTCCAAACTTTTCTGTTGATTTCTGCTTTCTGTCTTTTGAGCAGATGGCTCGACACTGGTTTAGCTTTTTTGCTAAACCCGGTGCCGGACCGTTTGCTCCCACTTACAACCACTGATTGTGCAGGATTGGGGACTGGAGGACGTTTGGATCATGGACTCAGGGTGTTCTCGCCACATGACGGGACATCGCAGATGGTTCTCCAGTCTCACTCCCCTGAGCTCCAAAGAGTACATCACCTTCGGGAACAGTGGTCAAGGGAAAGTAAGTGGCTTTGGCTCAATTCGCATTTCAGACCATTTTTCTTTGAAGAATGTTGCCTTGGTTGGAAACTTGAACTTCAATTTGATTTCTGTTTCACAACTTCTTGAGGATGGTTTGGAGGTGCGTTTTAAGAAGGGCAATTCTTCTGTGTTTGATTCTAGAGGGTCTTTGATTTGCCAGATCTTACCTTTCGGTAAAGTTTTTCGAATTGACTTCTCTAGTTCTTTTGGCCCTTCTCGCTGTTTGATTGCTGGATCCTCTTCTGTGCTCTGGAAGTGGCATAGGAGGTTAGGTCATTTGAGTTTTGATCTGCTAGTCAGGTTGAGCTCTATGGACCTCATCCTAGGATTGCCCAAGCTTAAAATGGAAAAGGATCTAGTTTTCCATCCATGTCGTCACGGGAAAATGGTTGCCGCTTCTCACTCACCTGTGACTCAGGTGATGACTTCGTATTCGGGCGAGCTATTACACATGGACACTGTCAGTCCAGCTCGGGTACGCTCAGTCGGTGGGAAGTGGTACGCACTTGTGATTGTTGACGATTTTTCTCGATTCTCGTGGGTTTTCTTTTTGGAGTCTAAGGATGAGACTTTTCATTTTTTTCATGACCTGATTCTGAAGCTGAAGAATGAGAACAATGGTCGGATGTGAGCAATTCGCTCCGACAATGGCTCTGAGTTCAAGAACTCTCAGTTCGTCAGTTTCTGTAGTGATTAGGGTCTTGACCATCAGTTTTCTGCTCCTTAAACTCCCCCACAGAACGGCGTAGTGGAACGAAAGAACCGCACGCTAGTCGAGATGGCCAGGACGATGCTCGATGAGCACAGGACTCCTAGGCACTTTTGGGCTGAAGCCATGAACACGGCTTGCTATCTGGCCAACCGCATTTTTCTTAGAGCTTACCTAGGTAAGACCTTATACGAGTTGCGGTTTGGCAGATAGCCCAAGGTGAACCACTTGTGAGCGTTTGGCTGCAAGTGCTTTGTGCTCAAGAAGGGAGGGCATTTGGACAAGTTTGAGTCTCGTTGCTGGGACGGAGTTTTTCTTGGTTATGCATTGCATTCTCGAGGTTTTCGTGTTTGGAACCTCGAATCCCAGCAGCTTGTCGAGACTTGCGAGGTTTCTTTTGATGAGTCCTTGCCTTCTTTAACTCCTTTTGAGCTTTCTGGTGATGGTGAGCTCGGAGAGTCCATCTTCGAGGAAGATGAGGATACTCCAGCTGCTGATGAGGGTGGGCCTTCTGCACCTCCCGCAGAGCCCACACCTTCTGAGACTTCGACTGAGGACGAGGGCAGACCTCTGATCACTTCTTCCACTTCGATCGAGCCCCCTCAGCCGAGTCCAGAGGTGCCAGCTGCTGACTCCGGTGAGGTGACGTCAGATCACCAGGGATCCCGAGCAGTTCAGCGTGATCACCCCTCAGAGCTCATCATCGGTGATGTGTCTACAAGGACTTTGCGTTCGTCTGTTGACTCTCTTGCTGTGTTTGCTGAATCTGCTTTTGTTGCATCTTCTTTACTTTTTTCTTGAGACTTTTTGTGTGTGTTCATATATTGCATATTCACATATCACACTTTGAGCCTGCTTCAGTTATATGATTGAACTGCTTTACTTATTCTAGCTGGTACATGTTTTTGAATACTTGTCAATGATCATGCTTCGGTCCAGTTCACTTGATATGTCTGATATCTGTCATATGCATGGCTTTTATGCTTTAAACTTGAAAACATGATCACCATTGCTTCTGGTAACTAGCATGCGTAGGCTGAATGTTCTTGCTATCTGTTAACATGCCTGGTAGCTAGTTCCTGACTTAGATGCAAACATGCAACTTGGACATCTTTCTGCTTTAAAACATGGAAATGTGCGTTAAAATGATGAAAAATCAAGAAAAATGTAAATTCCATGCCTTTTTATGCATAACTTGAAAAGATCCATGTGGGTTTGCTTTGTCGCATTACTTTGTTCTGGACTGCATACCATAGCACTTTGGTATGAACTAGGACAGTGTAGTGTATGCCAAGACCAATGTCTCAAGCTTCTGATGGTCCAGTTCTGGCCTAGGCTTGACTTGGTCGGTCAGCATAAGGTTTGACATGCAAATAACCCCTGGCAAAACTGAAAAAGGAAAAAGAAAAAGCCTGAAAAATGAAATGATAACAAGTTTGCTCAAGCACTTTGTTTTGGATAATGCTTATCTTGGTAGATATCAGTTAGCTTCTACATCTCATGCTTTACCTTGCTTGTTAACTGGAAAATATGGTGATATTTTTTTTTTGCAAAAATTGAAAATGCGTGCTAATGACTTTCTTTAGATATCATCTGTTGCACTGATCATGCCATGTATCTTAGACAGTATGTCTTTTGTTGTATCTGTTAGATGTTGTATTTGCAGTCAATCATATTTGAGAAGCATGCTTTCTACACTCCACATACACCCCAGTTGCATTCATTGCATATTTTGAGGGGGAGTTACGTTTCAGGGGGAGTCGGTGTCTTTTTTCGAGTGCTTGATGAGTTCACTTGTCAACAAGGGGGAGAAATTTTGGGATAAGAGTTCAAGGGGGAGTGGGATTTGTTTCTTACTCTTTTGATATCCTTGCTGATGTTTCTGAGATCGCACTCATTTTGCGCTTTTATCTTTGGTTAACCATAATGACCGCTTCTTGCTTTTGTTTGGCTTTTTGGTCATTAGGGTTAAACTTTTACTTTATTTTCTTCTTCTTTGTTTTCTTGTGCTTTGTTTTCATGTTTCCACATATGTTTGCAGGTATTGAAGAACTGAAGAGTTGAAGTGTTGACAATGCACTCATCAAGGGGGAGATTGAGGAGCCATGCTGAATAGCGTGGGCCTCATGGCTCCAGATGTGATGAGTCATTGTCAACGATAGTCAAAGAGGACAGAAGAAGAAAGGAGATGAGCTATTTCATGGGCCGCGTGTGACTCAGGTACACGGGCAGCGAGCGACTGTCGGGCAGAGGGGCCGCGAAGTCGGGTTGGCCCAATCCGGGTACATGGGCTATGAGCAGCAGAGGATCCACTAGGCTGTTGACCGGGATTGACTCAGGTACACGGGCGGCGAGCGATTGCCGGGCTGAGGGAACTGCGGAATCAGGCCGGCCCAATCCGGGTACCCGGTGCGAAGACGGTGGACGCTTTGTCATTTTCGGTGCAAAACTGACGACAGCTGATCTCGGATCTGACCGTTCTGAGGTGAAGTCGTAGCTGCTACGAAAGCTCCGCATCAGGACAAGTTACCTTTATTTAGGTTTTTACTATTTTGCCTTTAGGCCCACAGTCTGTCAGTCGAGTCTGTAAAAAATCCTAAGGGCATTTCTGTCTTTTCCATTTTTATTCAGAGTCTGTAAAAAATCCTAGGGGTATTTCTGCATTTTTCCATTTAATGGGCAACCTATAAATAGGCCCCATTATCCTAGAGTTAGGGTACCCATTTTGTTTTTTGAAATATCACTTTACCAATTCTGAAATTCATGGGTCACTTTTTCCCTTCCTCTCTACTGTTTTCCGCCGCCAGCATTTGTTCTTCTGTTCAGATTTTTCATCGTCGCCGCCATAGTTCATCTCCTCCACCGCCGGCCACTGTGCACGCAGCTGCTTTTCGCATCTTGTAGCCTGTCCCTACGCGCTAGCCGGCAGCAGCTGTGGCATAGCCTGCGTGCGACAGCAAGCCGTAACGGTAGTGCCTAGCATAGCCAACAGCGTAAACGGCATGTGTTTGGCGCACGGCGGGTTCGCAGTGGAAGAAGGCAAGCACAACACGTGGGCGGAGAAGCAAAGAACCATTGTTCGTGCACCCAATCCGAGGAAGCAGAAGCGCATCGCGTCACGCACGAGCAGAAGGTTCGGTCTTCTCACACGGCAACGCCTAGCATGGGGACTTTGGTTCGGATTTTCTGTGGTGGCCACACGGCGTGAACAGCAAGCATCGGCGACAGGAACTTCTGCAAGTTAGGCGAACGCAAATCGAGGTAAGAGGCTACTGTAGAATGCTTTCACGTTTTTTGATCTTCCTGTATCTGCAATATTTTTGTTCAGAAAAATCTTGCAGTTTAATTCATCTATTCCAGTATAGTTCATATGTGATTAATCCAGTTTTTCAGTTTTTTTATTTCAGAATGCACTAAATATTAATGGATATTTATGAGCACATTTTATTTACTGCATTTATTTTGTCTAGATTAAAATGCGTTAAATAGGGTGTTTGCTCTTACTTGATGAACGTCCTATAAATTGTGAATAGTTTGCATGTTCTTAATGGATCATCTATGATTTTGTGAAACTTTCAGTGAAGCTTGAGTCATCCATGTCTTAAATGCTTTATTAGTCTACCTATTAGCACTGTGTTGGTGTCTTTTCGATTAGGACACCGGTTGTTTTTAGGCTAGAATTTTTTTGTGGCTCTATCGATCTGTTCACATTACTCTGTTAAGTCTCTTGAGGTGCGTTGGGTGTTGGGAGCAGGCCATTGATTCGAAAGAATTTTTTAGGCGCCCATTCACCCCCCTCTGGTCGCTACTTTCGGTCCTACAACTAATACCTACGGAAACAAAGAAAAAAAACACCAGACGTCATTGTGCGGACCCCACGGCGGCAGCGAATTGCTTTACTCGTTGCGCATGGTTCCCTAGCCAAGGCGTTGCTTGCAGCAGCTTTGCAGCGGCAGGCTTTGAAAGCTAGCAGCGGAGAAGCAGCAGAGCGCGAGGGAAAATGGCTTCGGCCAAAAAGTGGCAAACGGCGACTTGAACGATGATGAAGGTAAGTTTCTAATCTCCTATTTTTTAGTAGATCATTTTTAGAGATAATCATCTATTAATTAATTAGCGAAAATTTGTTTAGAAATTTAGAGTTAATTTAATCTGCCAAATTATTTTTAGTAATCACATATTTTTATATCTGTTTAATCTCCTTATATAAAAAGTAAAGAAAAGTTTATTAGTCATAGTAGTATTTTTAATTCTAGTTTTTACATGAAATATTTTTAGGTTATTTCTGAATTAATTTTTGGATGATCCATATTTTATTTAGTTAATTAGTATTTTATTTTTAGACTGCAATCTAAACATTTAATTAAGATATTTAGTGTTTTTTTACGTTATTAAATATTTCTAGTATCCATTTTTATTTACTGCGGTATTTTATTTAGACTGTCTTTAATATCATTTTAATTAGGGCACCGATCATTTTAAGGCTAGACAACTGTAATTTCAGTAATTTGCTTTGCTAATATTATTTGTCTGGTTAAGTTCGCTTGGGTATTGGGATTATATCATAGTTAAGCAAGAATTTTTTAGGCGCCCATTCACCCCCCCTCTGGTCGCTACTTTCGGTCCTACAAGTGGTATCAGAGCAAGGTTAGGTTTTTCTCATATCTTAACCGATTCTAAACCTAGGTAGTGACCATGACGTCTGCTGGCAAAATCCCGTCCCTGGAGGCTTTTGGCTACACTTATTGGAAGACTCGCATGCGAGCATACCTTATGAGCCAGAGCTCGGACATATGGGAGATTTGTGTTCATCCTAATTTCACCATAACGACTATTGCTGCGGATACTGCTGCTGATGTAATTACCCAACATCAAAATAATAGTAAGGCGGTGAATATTTTATTTTCTGGTCTAGGTCCTAGTGAGTTTGAGCATGTTAGCCATCTCACCACTGCTCGAGAGATCTGGGCTACCCTCTAGGCACACCATGAGCGGACAACTCAGGTTAAGGCTAGGCTTTATCAGACCTACCGACGTGAGTATGAAAATTTCTCACAGAAGTCGGGTGAGACTGTTGAGGCTTTGTTTGGTCGTTTTCAATCGATCATTAACAAGCTTCGCGTCAACAAGGCCGAGCGTGATCAGCTGGTCTCGGATCATGAACATGCACTTAAGGTTCTCCATACCTTGGACCCTAAGATCTGGGAGATCAAGGTTTCTTCTATTGTTGAGAGCGCGTCCTATGATACCTTGACTGTCGCAGAGATTTTTAGTAAGCTCAAGGCCTCAGAGGTCGATATTCAGTTGAGATCAAATTTCACTAATTCTGTCTCCAAGACTCTGGCACTTGCGACACCGTCTGCTGATCCTAATGCCATGAGTTGTACTGCCTTTTCCTTGATGTCTATCTCTGAGGAACAACTTGATTCACTAGGAGATCATGATCTGTGCTTGTTTAACAACCGGGTGCGACGTGTCTATGATAAGCGAATGTTTAAGAGACACGACACAAAATCTGGATGCTTTGAGTGTGGTGACCCAGGTCATTTCATCGCCAACTGCCCCAAGCAGAAGAATCACAAGAAGGGCATCGGCGACAACTCCTACAACTCCGGCAAGTATGACAACTCCACAAAGGGCAAGCCCAAGACAAGATTTTTTCGAAAGGCTCTAAAGGATTACAGGCGTGAGAATAAGAAGCGAGACAAGACCTTCTTCGCCGAGATGGAGAAAAGATACTCCAAGAGATCATCGTCTTCCTCCTCGTCTTCAAGTTCAAGTGATGAAGAGATCATGATCAGGAAGGGAAAGGACAGGGACAATCCAGCGGGCCTCTGTTTCATGGGCTTCGGGGACAAGCCGAAGAGTCGCTCACGTCACAACCAAAGATCCCACAAGAGTTTCTGCTCAATGGCTCTTGGGGAGAAGAAAGAGAAGGACTCCTCCGACGACCCCGACGACGACGACGATGAGAAGGCATCTTCCTATGAACAAGAAGTTGTAAATTTACTAGAACAGAATAGTCAGGAGTTTAAGTATAGGGAGAAACTTCTTAGAGGGGCTAAGAAGAGGATAGATGAGCTTGAGAGTGAGCTTGCCACAACAAATGGTAAGATTGAGAGTCTGTCTTCTTCTCCTTGCTTGGGTGATAGTGGTGAGTGCCCTAACTGTGAGGTGTTGTTGTGTGACCTGATGACTCTTAAGTCCAGGTACACAGAGAGAGTAGATGAGAGAGACGCATTGGCCACTGAGCTTGAGAGCGCTCAGCAGGAGCTGAAAGATGCTCATGTCACTGTCGTCGCACCTTGTGTAGACTGCCCATCTCATTTAGCTAGTATAGCCGAGCTGAGAGCCAATAGTGATGAGCAGTTGAGCGAGTTAGCTAGAGTGAGAGCTGAGTTGGAGCAGACTAAGCTAGATCTTGAGACCTTGTCAGTTCCATCCATTGTTTGTGAGAACTACTTATCCATTAGAATGGAGTTGATTAAGCTAAAAGCTGAGAAGTCTGTCAAAGTTGATAAAGAGTGTGAGATCTGCTTGTCTTAGGTGGAGTTGTTAGCTTCTTTGAGAGTGGAGCTAGCTGATGTTCAGAACGAGAACTTTTACCTCCGTTCAATCCTGAGTTGGATCAGTGCTAAAGAGCCACAACTCAGCATGATGATCCAACAGTTCAAGAGACAGGATGTGTTTGGGGTAGGTTACACCTATACCAAGGCTGATTTTGAGAGCACCATTAGCCGAGCAGTGGAGTGGAGTAAGATGACTCCCGAACAGAGATATCCCAAGACTCACTCCACTGACTCCTTTAAGGATAGTCAGCCCAAGGATGGAGTGATCCAAGAACAACCTAAAGCTCCACCTAAGAAGCAGATCTGGGTTCCGAAGCCTAAAACTCTTCACACTTCTCTTGATTCTTTACCTGGACCCTCTCACACCAAAGATGCTACACCAAACACCATCAAGCCTAAAATTCCCAAGCCTCAACCACATCCTAAGAAGCCTACCTATCACTGTGAGTTTTGTCAGAGAGACGGACATCTTGAGGAGTTTTGCTTCAGGAGGAAGTGGGTTGAGCGAGCAGAGAGAGCTCGAGGTGGGCAGGAGTAGTTCTACCAGCAGGGTGGTAGACAAAGAGTTCCTCGACGTAGAGAGAGGCTAGAGGCTAGGCCACGTCGTGTAGGTGATGGTAGAGGAGACGGTTTTTATGATCGTGCTCCGGAGGGTGGTTTCCATTCCGGTAGAGTTCCAGATCGTTATGGATACGACTTTGGACCTCGTGGCCATGATTTTAGGAAGAACAGAGGACCGCGCTTTGATCCGCGTTTCGGTCCAGACTCATATGATTCTTTTTGCTTTCCTACATACGAGCAGATGGCTCGACACTAGTTTAACACCTTTGCCAAACCTGGCGTTGGACCGTTTGTTCCCACTCGTGATTATTGATCTTGATTTGGGAGTTTTGTATCCTTTCTAGGATACTTTGAGTCAGTTTTTTACTTTCGTTTTTATTTTTTATTGAGTCTTTTTGTGTGCGTTCATATCATGCATAATCATCAATCACATTTTGAGCTTGCTTCTGTTATATGATTAATCTGCTTTACTTTCTCTAGCTAGTATATGTTTTTGATTACCTGTCGATGATCATGTTCTGGTTCAGTTCACATGATATATCTGATATTTGTCATATGCATGGCTTTTATGTTTTAAAATTGAAAAATAATCACCATTGCTTCTGGTAACTAGCATGTGTAGGCTGAATGCGCTTGCTATCTTTTATATGCCTTGTAGCTAGATCCTTACATAGATGCAGATATGCAACTTGGACATCTATATGCTTTAAATATGAAAAATGTGTTATAAAAATGATAAAAATTCAAAAAAATGAGAAATTTATGCATTTTTATGATTATTAGAAAAGATCCAGGTGGGTTTGCTTTGTCGCATTGCATTGTTCTGGACTGCTTATCATAGCACTTTGGTATGAACTAGGACAGTGTAATGTATGCCAAGACCAATGTCTTAAGCTTCTGATGGTCCAGTTCTGGCCTAGGCTTGACTTGGTCGGTTAGCATAAGGTTTGACATGCAAATAACACCTGGCAGAAATGAAAAAATAAAAAGGAAAAAGAATCAGTCTGAAAATTTTAAAAAGATGACAAGTTTGACAATGCTTATCTAGGTAGATATCAGTTAGCTTTTGCATCTCATGATTTACTTTGCTTGTCAACTAGAAAATGTGGTGATGATTTTATTTGCAAAAATCGAAAAATACGTGCTAATGACTCTCTTTTGATATCATCTATTGCACTGATCATGTCACGTGTCTTGGACAGTATATCTTTTGCTATACCTGTTAGATGTTGTAATTGCAGTTAATCATATCTAAGAAGCATGCTTTTCATACTCCACCTGCACCCCATCTGCATTCATGGCATATTTTGAGGGGGAGCTGCATCTCAGGGGGAGCTTGTGTCTATGTCTCTTTAGAGTGCATTTAGTCTCACTTGATGAGTCCAATTGTCAACAAGGGGGATAAATTTTGAGTTTATTCTTGTTGGTAATTACGAGATTTGCACTTGTTTTTGAGGCTTTATTTTTGGTTAACCATAATGACCATTTTTTATTGCTTCTGTTTGGCTTTTTGTCATTAGGGTTAAACTTTTATTTCCTTTCTTCCATTTTCTTATGTCTTTGTTTTCTTGTTTCTTCGTGAGGAGAAGAAGAACTTGATTCAACAAAATGGCGAGCTGCAGTGGAAGATCATGCAGCTGCAGAAGGATATTGTAGAGATGGTTCCCCTCCTCCCGAGGAAGAGCAAGCCCATCCGCGAGCCTGCCCCTCGCCCCAAGAGGATCCCGCCACACCCCTCCACCGCTGGACCATCCACCGCCAGCACCCCTGCACCACGCCCCGGCCTCATCTCCAACCCAATCATCGAGAATTTTCTCGAGCCCACCATCCCTCGGGATCCGCGTACTCGTGGTTCCGAGAGCACGGAGACCGCCTCCGGTGGCTAGTAGGCGTTAGCTATCGTTGTGTGAAATAATGTTGTGGTACCACCTACAACGAGTTGGGTTGTAGGTGTATTAAAATAAGAGCTTAATGTAATGAACATTTTATACCACTTGGTTTATATATGAGCCCTATGGGTCATTTTGATTGCAATGTTGTTTCATCATCTTTTTACCTTATAACATCTGATGTTCAGAAGATGGCCGATAACCAGAACACCAGCTCCAACAATGGAGAAGGAGGAAGCCACGGCTTGCCCGAAGGTGTTGTGCCCAACTGGGGTGCAACGGGCCCACGACAGACTGGGTCGCCATCCGCCAACCACACCACCTTGGCGGAAATGATGGCAAATCAAAACCAGCTGATCACCGCCCTCCTCACTCAGATGCAGCACCAATAGGTGCAGTTGGACTGCCTGCAAAATGTGGATCCCGCCCCTCGTGCGCCCGCACCCGCTCCCCAACTATCGGAGTTCCTGCGCATACGCCCACCGATCTTCTCCAGCACCACCAACCCCATGGAGGCTGGAGATTGGCTCCGCACCATCGGAAAGAAGTTGGACCTCCTCCCCTGCACCGACCGGGAGAGAGTGGCCTTCGCCACTCATCAGCTCCAAGGTCCTGCCGCGGAGTGGTGGGACAACTACCGTGAGTCCCAACCGAAGGACCACATGGTGACATGGGTGGAGTTTACCATCGCCTTTCGCGCCGCCCACGTCCCCGCCGGAGTCATCGCTGTAAAGCAGCAGGAGTTCCGCGACCTGCAACAGGGCAGCCGGACTATCATGGAGTACCTCCATGAGTTCAACCGTCTGGCACGCTACGCGCCAGAAGAGGTGCGGACCGACGCCCTCCGCCAGGCCAAGTTCCTCCAGGGACTCAAGGATGAGCTGTCCATCCAGCTCATCGCCACCGACTACGCCGACTTTCAACGGTTGGTGAATAAAGCGCTCATCCAAGAGACTGAGCAAAATAAGCTGGACCTCAAGAAAAGGAAGATGATCGCCTTCAAGCATCAGCAGGCGAATTTCCAGAGGCCCCGCTTCGTCCCTCCGCCACCAGCGCCCACTTACCATCCTCGGCCCGCCTACATGCCACCTCACGCCACCGGTGGATCCAACGTCGGGCATCCCCGCCCCGCTCCACCAGCTCTGGCCGCTCAGCTGACGCCCGCCACCAAGGCCCCGATCTTGAAGGATCGCCAAGGGAGGCCAGTCATCTGCTTCAACTGCCGGAAGGAAGGGCACTACTCGCACTAGTGTCCTCACCCCAAGCAGCCCCAAGGCACAGCACCCAACAAGGCGGTTCATGCCCGCGTCAACTACATCAGCGCGGAGGAAGCTCAAGAGGCTCCCGAAGTCGTACTCGGTATGTTTACCGCAAATTCCATACCATCTATGATACTATTTGACTCTAGAGCAACACACTCTTTCATCTCGGAAGATTTTGTGAAAACCAACAACTTGGAAATGCTCCCTCCACCGACCCCCATGATGATTGCCACTCCAGGCAATAAGACCTTAGCCCACTTATACAGTCCTAAGGTTAAGAGAGAGATCCAAGGAGTATTGTTCCGGGCCGAGCCAGTCCTCATTAAGTGCACCAGACTCGACCTCATCCTAGGGATGGATTGGTTGATGAAGCACAAAGGAGTGATCTATTGCGCCAACAAGTCCGTAATAGTGACCAACCCCGAAGGCGAAGCCGTCACTTTTCGGATGACCAGCCGCAAACCACTTGAAGCGTCTCTTCACTCGCTGGTCCTTGAGGAAGTGCCCATAGTCAAGGAGTTCATGGACGTCTTCCTAGAGGACCTACCAGGAATGCCTCCCAAGCGGGACATCGAATTCAGAATCGAACTTGTCCCTGGGACCACTCCAATCTCCAAGCGCCCATACCGGATGGCCGCCAATGAATTTGCCGAAGTCAAGAGCAACATCGAAGACCTGGAGCAGAAAGGGTACATCCGACCGAGTACCTCACCCTGGGGTGCACCGGTCATCTTCGCTATGAAGAAAGACAACACTAAAAGGATGTGCGTTGACTATAGAGCCCTGAACGACGTAACCATCAAGAACAAGTACCCATTGCCCCGGATCGACGACCTATTCGATCAACTAAAAGGATCCTCAGTGTTTTCCAAGATTGACCTCAGGTCAGGTTATCACCAATTGAGGATTAGAGAAGAGGACATACTCAAGACTGCCTTCACCTCCCGCTATGGACTCTACGAGTATACTGTGATGTCGTTCGGACTCACGAATGCCCCGGCCTTCTTCATGAACATGATGAACAATGTTTTCATGGAGTTCTTAGATAAGTTCATCATGGTATTCATCGACGATATCCTTGTATACTCCAAGACCAAGGAAGATCATGAAACCCACCTCCGTCTGACCCTCGGGAAGCTAAGGGAACAACAACTGTACGCCAAATACAACAAGTGCGAGTTTTGGTCGTCAGAGGTGAAGTTCCACAGTGATGTCATATCTGCCGGAGGAATAGCAATAGACCCAACCACCGTGGAGGCAGTGACCAACTGGTTGCAGCCCACAAACGTGACTGAGATTCGGAGTTTCCTCGGATTGGCCGGATACTACCGCCGGTTCATTGAGAATTTTTCAAAGATCGCCAAGCCTATGACCAGAATATTGCAGAAGGAAGTAAAATTTGAATGGACCCCAGATTGTGAAGAAAGCTTCCAAACCCTCAAGAAGAAGCTCGTGTCAGCCCCTATTCTGACTCTGCCAGACATCCGGAAAGACTTCCACGTCTACTGTGATGCCTCTCGTCAGGGATTGGGATGTGTCTTGATGCAAGATGGGAAGGTGATATCCTACGCCTCCCGACAACTGAGACCGTATGAGCTGAACTACCCAACCCACGACCTGGAGTTAGCAGCCGTGGTTCATGCCTTGAAGATATGGAGACATTACCTTGTGGGAAATCGGTGTGAGGTCTTCACCGACCACAAGAGCCTCAAGTACATATTCACTCAACCGGACCTGAACCTCAGGCAAAGGAGATGGTTGAAACTGATCAAGGATTATGACTTGGGCATCCATTATCATCCAGGCAAGGCAAATGTGGTGGCAGATGCCCTTAGTAGAAAAGGGTACTGCAATGCCATCATGATACAGGACCAAGCCCCTTTGCTATACAAGGAGATGGAAATGCTGAATTTAGGGATCACCACACGAGCGTACCTCGCTGCCTTGGAGTCTAGGCCTGTCTTAATAGACCAGATCTAAGAAAAGCAGGAGGAAGACCCGGACATCTTGGAGATCCAGCAGAACATGCGGAAGGGTAAAGCCCCCGGATTCTCCGAGGATGAACACGATACCATCTAGTTCGGAAATCGGATATGCATACCCGACAAGCCTGAGTTGAAGACCCTCATCCTTCAACAAGCCCACGATACTCTATACTCCATTCATCCCGGGAGTACAAAGATGTATCAAGACCTGAAGGAAAAATATTGGTGGGTCAGCATGAAGAGGGAAATAGCTGAGTATGTGGCCAAGTGCGACACATGCCGGCGAGTCAAGGCAGAGCATCAAAGACCTGCTGGACTGTTGCAACCCCTCAAGGTCCCCGAATGGAAGTGGGAAGAAATAGGAATGGACTTCATCACGGGACTACCCAGGACCCAAGCCAGTCATGATTCTATCTGGGTGATCATCGACCGACTCACCAAGGTGGCTCACTTCATCCCCGTCAAGACAACTTACACCGTCGCCAAATTGGCCGAGTTGTATATGACCCGGATCGTGTGCCTGCACGGAGTTCCTAAGAAGATCGTATCTAACCGTGGGAATCAGTTCACCTCTAAGTTTTGGAAGAACCTTCAAGAGGAACTTGACACCCGGCTGAACTTTAGCACCACCTATCATCCACAGACCGACGGTCAAACCGAAAGGGTCAACCAGATATTGGAAGATATGCTTAGAGCTTGCGCTCTAGACTTTGGCGGAATGTGGGACAATAACTTGCCCTACGTGGAGTTCTCCTACAACAACAGCTATCAAGCCAGCCTGCAAATGTCCCCGTTCAAAGTACTTTACGGGCGTAAGTGCAGAACGCCGTTGCTCTGGGATTAGACCGGAGAGTCGCAACTGTTTGGGATAGATATATTGAGAGAAGCTGAAGAGAAGGTCAAGATCATCAGGGACAGATTGAAGATAGCCCAGTCCCGACATAAAAGCTACGCCGATAACCGACGAAGAGACCTAGCCTTTGAGGAAGGCGATTATGTCTATCTCCGAGTCACTCCCCTTTGTGGCACTCAAAGGTTCAACATGAGAGGCAAACTAGCACCCCGCTATGTCGGACCTTTTCAGATCCTCCGACGGCAAGGAGAAGTGGCATACCAACTAGAACTGCCTCCATCCTTGGCAGGAGTTCATGATGTGTTCCACGTCTCTCAGCTGAAGAAGTGTCTTCGTGTGCCCGCCGAGCAAGCCGACCTCCAACAACTCAACGTCCAAGAGGACTTGACCTACGTCGAGAAACCCGTCAAGATCCTGGAGACTAAGGAAAGGGTAACCAGGAGTCGTGTAGTTCGCTTCTGCAAGGTTCAATGGGACAACCACCCCGTTGAAGAAGCCACATGGGAAAAACAAGACGAGTTGAAAGCCCAATACCCCAAGCTATTCGAGTAGCGTTCCAATCTCGAGGACGAGATTCTTTGTAAGGGGGATAGGTTTGTAACACCCCAAATTTCCAAAGAAATAAAAATATTATTTAACCAATTTTCCTGGAATTATTTATATTGGAAATACCTTTAATGCCCTCCTTAACCTTTTTAACTAGAACCTAGATGAAATGACCAAACCAAGGGCTAGAAAATTTTGTATATGATCCCAAGGCCAAGATTTATTTTTGAGAATTCTTACAATTTTTTATCAACCTTGGAAGTAGCCCAAATATTTTAATCCATTTTATGTAATTATTTTTAATCAGAAAATCATTTAAACAGTAACGGGCCTCCCCCTCCATTTCTCTCTCTCCCGGCCGGCCCAGCCCACTCCTCTCCGTGTGCCCCGTCTAACACCCGGGCCCCACCCGTCAGAGACCCTCTCCTCTCCGCGCGCGCGCCCGACTGCCTGACCCCACCCGTCAGTCGCCTCGCCCACTCGCTCGCGCCCGCTGCCCGGTGGCCCCCACCTGTCAGACCTGTCTTCCCCGCGGGATCCACCCCCAAATCCCCCCCTCACCGGCCGAAGCCCTAATCCTGCCTCGGATCCGCCCCTGCCAGTCCCCTCCCTTCAATCCGTCGCCGGCAATGAATTCCCCTCAACGCGCCGACCATTTCCCCCATTAAAACTAGCCTGATTGCGTCCCTATTCGATGTATCTGCATGCGTCCCGAAGCTCGCCGGCGTTTAAACGCGTTAACCGTCGGCCACCGCCAATTGCGCCCCCTCTGCCCCCACCGGTGGCTCAATTTAAACCCCCTGGTACCCCGCATTCGACCCCCACGCTCACACATTGCGAGATCGAACAGAACGCCCCCTCTACAACTTTTAACTCTCCAACACCGCCCGCACTCTGGTCGCCACTCACCGTCGCCGGTGACCTCCTCCGCCCTAGGAGACCACACCTTCGTGACCGCCGGGACCTCGCCAACCTCGGCCACCCCTCCACCGACGACGAACCACGCCGGATTGCCGTCGCCGACAAGGAACCCAAACCACTTCACCGTCTACCCTCGTCGCTGGCCACGCTCCGTCGACCTCTCGCCACCGCGACGGTACCCCCGTGTTCCCCTTAGCGTCCTCTTCCCATTTCTAGGCTTAGATAGGGCCGCCGTCGCTCGCCGTCACCGGAGAAGACGACTGGCACGGGCTGAGTACCCGTGCCGTGTCGGATTCATTCCCAACCATGTGATCCTGATCCAACGGCGGAAGTTAGGTTGTATCGCGATTTAATCTGATGCGTTGGATCGTAGCGAAGCAGTACGGTGTAATCTCGTGCGTCCATTAGTATTTGAAACCCGCGATGGATCTGGACCATCCATCGCGTACCGATTCAGCGTCTTAATCTCAGCCGTCCACATTATTTTAACTTCCCCGCCTCACCCGTGGCTGCCCGATCGCGATCCAACGTTGGATCTCGATCCGGCGCACGCGCACAGTGCGCGGGTTCACCGTGAGCCTGGCTCACCGTGGACCGGCGGCTGTTTTGGATTTGATTTAAATTCCAGAAATGGTTTTAAACTTCTAAAATACATATCTGGCGCATTTGAACTCCAAAAATTATCATTTCAATTCCAGAAAATTTGTAATTTTATTCTCTACATGTTAGTACAATAAAAACATCATGTTTACTTTGAATATTACATTCTTATTTATTAAAGTATTCAAATGCCCTTAGGTTAAATTACAAATTCTATTATTTAAATTTCAGTAAAATTTATATTTATTCGTTTCCTGTTAATATAATGAAACCACTAAGTTTTCTTTGAACCTCTTATATTAAATTAGTTAGAAAACTTAAAATGAGATTATTTCACAATTAAAATCCCTTTTATAAAGGGCAATATCTCATTATATTTCATTTTAAATTATCCATAACATGAATTTCAGAAACTTAACACCTTTATTTTCCTTAAGTTAACCTAAACAAAACCTTTATTCTTGTTGTGTGATTTTTATATTGTTTATTGAGTGTTGTGTTTATTATTCATGTTAAAAAGACTACGACGCCGCCGAGGAGCCGGAATATTACCCGGAAGTTCCCCCATCGCCTTTTGCTGAACAAGGCAAGTCACCAAACAACACTTTTGAGCATATTGAACCCATGTCTTATTAAACTATCGCTAAAACACATAGGATATACGTGCATTAGTCAAATGAAACCCTTACAATATATTTATTAGGATCCCCGAACCTTGATGTGCAACCCAAGCCATGCTATCTAGCCTAAACTCCTTGTCACCATATGATTAATACTATTAGCTAGTGTCCAATGTATCGACACGATCGCTATAGGATTAAAAATGAGTCGTAGTAACTTGGTTCTACTATATGATCCCCGTTATTCTTATCCTTGGAAATCTGTTGGTGATAGAGTTATGGTTGTGAGTGTATGCATGGTGGGTTCTGGGTACAAGCTAGGGCATTGGTCGGTAGTACCCAGAGCACTATAAGGACCGGTCTGAGGGATCCGTTGCAATACACTTCCGTACTAACCACAAGTCTAATGGGTAAGTCCTAACTAAAGTATGGAGTGTTCCAAACCGAGGCCACCACTTGGAGATGGGTCAAGCAGCACCTGCGGGTGGCTTGTACCGACGTGGCGCAAAAGGGGGTGCGATGTTAGCCGGGATGCGGCCCGGTGCGCCGGCGAAATCTAGAGCGGGTGGTTATCGCTTGGAGCATTTCATGCTGAGGTTTTGGCACGAGTTCCCGTGGTATGGGTCATCTCGTTACACTTTGGTGTTTGGGATGAGTGCGTGCCTTGTGGGTACAGTAGTACATCTCTAATCAGAGTCATAAATCTTTTCAAAAAGTCGAGCCCACGGTCAAGGGCGGGTTGCGTGACATCCCACAGTTAGTTTAGTTTGCCATGTAAGGACTGTTGCGCGAGGAGGGAAAACATACTCCTCGAGTTAGATGATATTATTGTTTTTCATGTTTATTATTCCGCATGATAAAACTTTACTACATTAAATGCAATAAATGAAAATGTACTTTTCCGCACTTTTAGCCATTACCCTTCCTTTGTTATTATCTTGCATTATTACTTGCATCTGCGGTGGCTTGTTGTCGCGCCCCGATTTAATAAATCAGGACTTTTATTGAAATTCCAAAGAATATCAATAAACCAAGACGTTCATAAAGCGACCACGTACAATACGGGCAATCATTCACGGTTCGTAGACCGCATTAATACAAAAGTGAATAAAGATGAAGAGAAACTAATAAAATAAGGGTCCTAGATGAACGCCTCCTTCCAGTCTCGCCTTGACTGGGTCGCTACTCCAGACCTTCATCCTCCTCATAGTAGACTGGCTCTGATGGTGTAAGTCAACGGGGTGAGTACAGATGTACTCAGCAAGCCACCGAATGCAAGTATAAATGCAAGATAATAACAAGGGAGATAGTGGCTAGTTTAGCGGAAGCAGCATATTTGTAAAGCATTTAATGTGAGCATTTTATTTGTACGGAAAAGTAAACATGTGAATGCATCATCATCATCTTCTAACTCGAGGAGTATGTTTTACCTCCCCGCACAACAGTCCTTACATGCCATGAATAACTCATCCATTCAAACAATTGTAAACTAACTGCGAGTAGTCACACAACCCGCCCTTGACCGTGGGCTCGGCTTTTCGAAAAGATTGAATTACTCTGATCAGAGATGTACCACTGTACCCACAAGGCACGCACTCATCACCTACACCGAAGTGTAACGAGATGACCCATCACACGGGAACTCGTGCCAAAACCTTTCATATGGTCTTCCCCGACTCAACAGCACCCTCTTATAGGTTTCGTACCGTGTCTCGCCATGTCGAGTTTCCACAATACCCCCTCTTGAGCCATCGTCGGTACAAGGCGCCCTGAGGGCTAGCCCCTTGCCCCCTCCACTATGGTGCCGTGAGACGGAGGATTCCACACTTCCAGTTAGGACTTACCCATTAGACTTGTGGTTGGTACGGAAGTGCTTTGCAACAGATCCCGCAGACCGGTCCTTATAGTGCCCCGGGTGCGACATACCAAAACCCGAGCTTGCACCCGGAACCCACCATACTTATAACATACCTAACTCCAACAGAGTCCAGAGACAAGAATAACAGGGTATTTCATATACCAAAATCCATCTACTCTACGACTCATTCTTTATATCCTATAGCAGTTGTGCCGGTACATTGGGCACTAGCTAATATAATATTTGTAGAGTGACAAGGAGTTGAGGCTCAATAAGCATGGCTTGGGTTTGCACACAAGGACGGGGGTCTAATAAATATAAGTGTAGGGCTTTGATGTTTGACTAATGCAATATTTATCCTATGGGTTATAGCGATAATTTACTAAAACATGGGCTCAAATATGATCAACTGTTTCCACAGAGGTGGTCGATGACTTGCCTTGATCAGCAAAGGGTGACAGAGGAACCTCGGGGTAGAACTCCTGCTCCTCGACGAACTCGTAGTCTTCTCGATACGGGAAATAAACAATACATTCAATAAACAGATAAAATTCACCAAATAAAGGAACATACATCATTTGTGGGTGTTTTTATGTGAAGTAGTATTTTAATATTCTGAGCTTGATATAAAACAGTGAAGTCTAATATTTTAGGATTTTTCCCAATTGATTTTCTGTATTATAAATTTTAATCCTAAGGGATTTTTATTCATTTATTTAGTAATAATATTTTAAGTAACAGAAACATACTGTTTTTATTGTATTAATGTGTAGAGAATAATATTCTGGTTCTAACAAAATTTGAATGGTGAAATTTAGAGTTAATTTGAGCAAGATATGAATTTTCAAAGTTTAAATCAATTTCTGGAATTTTATTTAAACAGAAAATGGGCTCTGGTCCACGGTGAGCCAGGCCCACGGTGGACCGCGCCACTGAGGCGTGGACCGGATCAACCAGATCCGTTGGATCTTGATCCAGCGGCCAGGCGCGAGGCGGGAGGTTTAAATGAAATTGGACGGCTGTGATTAAAACGTGACAGATGGGTACATGTGGACGCACCGGATGGATCCGGGGTTTTAAGTTGCGATCAACGGCCGCGATCGCACGATACCCCTTCGATCAGATCCGAGGGCTTGGATTAAATCCCGAAGGGATTTAATCGTAGCCCTCCGATCGTGATCGGACGGCCACGACCGCGTCCGGCACGGCACGACGTAAGGGGGCGCGTACCCCCTTCGTCTCCGGCGACGGCGGGTTCGGGTGCGACCATGGCGGCAGCGTCGAGCGCCTAAGGGCATAGCTAATGGCAAAAATGGAACGCGGAGGTGTTGGGGGTCACGTTAGTACCTTTGGTGGCGAAGATGGGGGCTTGGAGATGACCGGCGGCGAGCGTAGACGACGGAGGGCGTACGGGTGCTCGACGGTGACGGCGGCCCGGCGGTGTCCACGACCAACGGAGGGGTGGACGAGGTGGGGTGGTCGACGACGGACCCGACGGTGGCGACGGCTAGGGCAGCGGGGGTCCGAGGCGACGGCGATCACTTGCCGGAGTCAGAGCAGTGCCGAAACTCGAAGAAGAGGCGACGGCGCTCCGGAAGGCTTCGGTTAGGGCTTAGGAGGTGTGGGTTGAGGGCGGTGGCCGAGGGGGGGTTCTTATAGGGGGTCGCCGGCGTCAGAATGGCAGGGAACCGAGGGGATCCCGAGAGCTCCGGCGAGGGTTACCAAAAGCTTCGGGAAGCTTTCCAAAAAGGTGAAAACGCGTCGGCTATGGAATGAAAGGGGGCGGTGGTGACCAGGGAAGGCGATCGGAGGGGATCCAAGGCGATCCGGCGGCCGGCGGCGAGAAGACAGAAGGAGATCGCCGGGGAAGGAAGGGGAGCGATCCCCTTCCATCGGAGACGATGGATCTGACAGGTGGGCTCCACCTGTCAGTGAGTGACGGAAAAGGAAAGGGCAGACAGGCGGGGCCGGGCGGTCAGAGGGCGCAAGGGGGCTGACGTGTGGGGCCAGACGGGGCGCGGGCGGGAGGAGAGAGGGGAGGCGAGCGCCGACAGGCGGGTCCCGCTTGTCAGTGGGAGGGCAGTGATGGGCTGGGCCAAAAGGCCGTTGGAGGGAGGTTTCAGGATTGAGGCCCATTAAGCTTTTTAATCCTTTTCTGATTTAAAATAATTCCAGGAATTCATTTATTTGATTAAGAGTTGAACCACTGTTGATAAAAATTTGTAAAAATTCCTAAAATTATATTTTGGCCTCTAGTTCATCTCATAAAATTTTCAAGTCCAGATTTTAAGTATTTCTCCCTGTTTGGCTTTATTTGGGTTCTTTTGGGGTTTTCCTTTAATAAGAAATTCAGAAATGATTTAAATAATATTTTCTTTTTATTTTATTCCTTTTTAATTTCTGGGGTGTTACAATCCTATCCCCCTTACAGAGAATCTCGTCCTCGAGATTCGGATCAATCCTCGAATAGTTCAGGATGTTGTGCCTTGAGTTCATCTTCTTTTTCCCATGTAGCTTCCTCTACTGGATGATTGCTCCACTGCACTTTGTAGAAGCGGATGACTCGACTCCTGGTGGTTCTTTCTTTGACTTCCAATATCTTGACCGGTTTTTCTACATAGGTCAGATCTTCTTGGACATCCAACTGCTGAAGATCCACTTGCTCCGTGGGGACGCGAAGACACTTCTTGAGTTGAGATACATGGAACACATCATGCACTCCAGTCAACGAAGGTGGTAGTTCCAACTGATAAGCTACTTCGCCTTGGCGTCGAACAACGGGAAATGGTCCAACATATCGAGGGGCCAACTTTCCTCTCATGTTAAACCGTTGAGTCCCACGAAGAGGCGTAGCTCGAAGATAGACATGTTCTCCTTCTTCAAAGGCTAGGTCTCGACGGCGATTGTCGGCGTAGCTCTTCTGTCGCGATTGGGCTGTCTTGAGTCGGTCTCTGATGATTCGTACCTTCTCTTCAGCTTCACGAAGAATGTCGGTTCCGAATACTTGGGATTCACCTGTTTGGTCCCAAAGTAGAGGAGTTCTGCACTTACGTCCATATAGGGCTTCAAAAGGAGACATCTGAAGGCTAGCTTGATAGCTGTTGTTGTATGAAAATTCAGCGTACGGCAAGCTCTTATCCCAAGTGGCTCCAAAATCCAAAACACATGCTCGAAGCATATCCTCTAGTATTTGATTTACCCTCTCTGTTTGTCCATCTGTCTGAGGATGGTAGGCGGTACTGAAATTTAATCTCGTGCCCATCTCCTCTTGGAGGTTCTTCCAAAAACGAGAGGTAAACTGACTTCCTCGGTCTGATACTATCTTCTTGGGCACTCCATGAAGACATACAATCCGGGCCATATATAGCTCTGCAAGCTTAGGGCCACTAAAGGTCGTCTTGACGGCTATGAAATGAGCTACTTTCGTAAGCCGATCGATGATCACCCATATAGAATCATACCCAAGTTGGGTCTTTGGTAATCCGGTGATGAAATCCATTCCGATTTCTTCCCACTTCCATTCCGGCACCTTAAGTGGCTGTAACAATCCTGCAGGTCTCTGGTGTTCAGCTTTTACTCTTCTGCAGGTGTCACATTCAGCGACGAACTGTGCAATCTCTCTTTTCATGCTGACCCACCAATAACGTTCTTTCAGATCCTGGTACATCTTGGTACTGCCGGGATGAATGGAGTACAACGTCTCATGGGCTTCTCTTAGGATAAGGGTCTTTATTTCAGGTTTATCCGGCACACATATCCGGGTTCCAAACCATATGGTGCCACTCTCGTCTTCTGAAAATCCGGGGGCTTTTCCTTGTCTCATGTTCTTCTTAATGGCAGCTATATCCGGGTCCTCTGACTGAGCTTCACGGATCTGCTCAAACAAGACAGGTTGGGTCTCCAAGGTGGCTAGATATGCTCTGGTGGTCAATCCAAGATTTAATTTTTCCATTTCCCTACATAACAAGGGGGCGTGTTCTTGAATCATCATGGCTGTGCAATATCCCTTGCGACTCAGGGCATCAGCTACCACATTTGCTTTTCCGGGGTGGTAGTGTATACCTAGGTCATAGTCCTTAATCAATTCCAGCCATCGTCTTTGCCTCAAGTTCAGATCTGGCTGTGTGAAGATATACTTCAAGCTCTTGTGATCCGTAAAGATCTCACAGCGATTCCCAACCAAATAGTGCCTCCAAATCTTGAGAGCGTGCACTACGGCGGCTAATTCCAGATCATGGGTCGGATAATTTAACTCATGAGGTCTCAACTGACGGGAGGCATAAGAGATAACTTTCCCATCTTGCATAAGAACACATCCTAATCCTTGGCGAGATGCGTCGCAATAGACATGGAAGTCTTTGCGTATATCTGGTAGGGTCAGTATAGGTGCGGATACCAAACGAGTCTTGAGGGTGCGGAAACTTTCCTCGCATTCAGGAGTCCATTCGAACTTCTCTCCTTTCTGCAACAACTTGGTCATTGGCTTAGCTATCTTAGAAAAATTCTCGATGAATCTTCGGTAATATCCGGCCAATCCCAGGAAACTTCGTATCTCGGATACGTTCGTGGGTGGCAACCAATCTGTAACTGCTTCTACGGTGGCAGGGTCTACTGCGATTCCTTGCGCAGAGATGATGTGTCCGAGGAACTTTACTTCTGCCGTCCAAAACTTGCATTTGCTGTACTTGGCATACAATTGATGTTCCCTTAACTTTCCTAAGGTTAAACGGAGGTGAGTCTCGTGCTCCTTCTGGTCCTTGGAATAAATGAGGATGTCGTCGATGAAAACCACTATAAACTTGTCCAAATATTCCATGAACACTTTATTCATCATATTCATGAAGAAGGCAGGGGCGTTGGTCAATCCAAAGGACATAACCGTGCACTCATATAATCCATATCGGGTAGTGAAGGCCGTCTTGGGTATATCTTCTTCTCGGATCCTTAACTGATGGTAACCAGATCGCAGGTCGATCTTCGAGAATACCGTAGCTCCTTTGAGCTGGTCGAAGAGGTCATCGATCCGAGGCAACGGATACTTATTCTTGATTGTTACCTCATTTAGGGCGCGGTAATCTACACACATACGCTTCGCCTTGTCTTCTTTCTTCTCGACAAAGATGACAGGGGCACCCCACGGTGATGTGCTTGGTCTGATATAACCTTTCTTCTCAAGATCCTCCAACTGTTGCTTCATCTCAGCTAATTCATTGGCGGCCATCCGGTATGGTCGCTTGTAAATAGGGGTGGTTCCAGGCACCAAGTCAATCCTGAACTCGATGTCCCTCCTGGGTGGCATTCCCGGTAAATCCTCTGGAAACACGTCCGGGTACTCACAGACTATTGGTATTTCTTCCAAGGTAATCTGGTGCAGTCTTGGTCTTCTGATCTTCAGTCTTGGCATCTGAAATGTGACGGCAGTCCCTTCTTCGCTGGTCACAGTTACTTTTCTCTGGGCACATTCTATCACCCCTTGGTACTTATTTAACCAATCCATTCCTAGAATGAGATCTAGGCCTTGGCATTCTATTAGGATGGGATCGGCCCAAAATATGGTGCCGTGAATATCTATCCATACCTTTGGGCTATAATTTAGGGCTAGGGTTTGTTTTCCTGGGGTGACTATTTGTACGGCTCTGGGTAGATCTTCGGTGTTTAGTTTGTTCCTTTCCACAAAATCAGTTGATATGAAGGAGTGCGTAGCTCCAGTGTCAAATAAAACCACTGCAAGTGCTGAATGTACCAAGAACTTACCCATCACTATCTCTGGTGCGGCCTGAGCTTCTTCCGCGGTGACGTGATTGACTCGGGCACGGATGGCGGGGTTCGCGGCAACTCCTTGAACGCGCTTAGGATGGGGGCAAGCATTGGAGTAATGCCCCTCCTGACGGCAGTTGAAACAGACCACGGGCTTGCTGTGCTTGTCGCGCAGGATCTCTGCCTTCTTGGCCGGGGCAGCTGGGGCGGTCGGTGCGGCTGGAGCAGCACGAGGTTGGCTGGCTCCGGCATTGGCAGCTGGTGGCGCCGGGCGATACACAGGCCGGGGGTGGTACTGTGGCGCTGGTGGGGGTGGAGCATAACGGGGTCTCTGGGCCATACCCTGGTTCTGCCTGAAGGCTAACATCCTCTTCTTCTTCAGGTCAACTTTATTCTGTTGGGTCTCTTGCATAATCGCCTTGTTCACCAACTTTTGGAAGTTGGCGAAATCTCCGGAGATGAGTTGTAGGGACAACTCGTCCTTTAGTCCCCTAAGGAACTTGGCCTGTCTGGCCGCATCCGTACGGACCTCCTCTGGTGCGTACCGGGCCAGACGGTTAAACTCATGTAGATACTCAGTGACAGATCTGCTCCCCTGCTGCAGATCTCGGAACTCTTGTTGCTTCTGGGCAACGATGCCGTCGGGGATGTGGGCGGCGCGAAAGGCAGCCGAGAACTCCGCCCAAGTGGGGGCGTGGCCCTCGGGCAGAGTCTCGCGGTGGTTGTCCCACCACTCAGCGGCGGGACCATGAAGTTGGTGGGTGGCGAAGGCCACCCTCTCCTGCTCAGTGCAGGTCAGGAGATCGAACTTCTTCTCGATTGCCCGCAACCAATCCCCAGCCTCCATGGGGTTGGTGGTGCTCGAGAAGGTCGGTGGGCGGACTCGGAGGAACTCCGAGAGCTGAGTTGCGGGAGCGGGAGCTGGTGTGGCGGGTCGGGGCAGCTCGGGCTGTTGGTGGAGGCGAAAGAAGTGAGCCTGCTGCTCTTGCATCTGCTGCTGCTGCTGCATCTGGTGCAGGAGGGCTGAGACCAACTGATTTTGAGTGGCCATCATTTCAGCCAAGGTGGGGTGGTTGGCGACCGGGGCTTGCCTCTGCCCGGTGGCTCCCCATTGTGGCAGGTTGCCACTATCCCCTCCGTTCTGAGGAGCGTCTGATCCCTGGGTGTTGGTCATCCTGGAATTTTCAATATGTACACATTTATTTTGGGTGAACTTCTTTATATGTTATTTCAAAAGGATACCGTTCTTGCGGTTACATTTACTTATTCTCTCATTCATGCCTTATATTTTGACATGAATGTTTAATACAAGCAATAAAAATAAAAATAACAATCAATCGTAATACTACGTCTAAGGCAGCTCGGCGGACGGCTCGATCTCGGGCTCGTGGGAGACGGGCGGGGTCGAGGAACTGGATGGTCCGGCGGGTGGTGCGCTGCGGGAGATCCTCTTGGGCCTCACTGTGGGAGTCTGAATGGGTTTCTTCCGGCGAGGCGGAAGAGGTGCGATCTCCTCGATGTCCTTCTTCAACTCTCTGAGCTGCTGACGGAGCTGGGCGTGGACCATGGCACCCTGGCGTAGGAGCTCGTTCTGACGCCTCAACTCCTCTACCTCAAGGGTCAACAGAGGGTTCTGCTCTAGCTGTCGACGGAGCTCGGCGTTCTCCCTGGTCAGGTTCTCCGAAGTGTGGCGGTAGAAGTCGATGGTGTCGTGCTGGCTGTCTGCGTCGAGGACGGCCTCTGTGTGGAGGTTGTCCATGGCCTCCAAGAGTCTCATCGTGCGGGTGATGGCGGAGCTGCTCTGGGTGAGGGGGCTGATGTAGATGCTGCGGTGGCTCCCGGGTGTGCGCATGGGCATGAAGCGGTAGACGGTGTCGCGGAGGTGGCAGTCGTAGACCAGTCGAAGCTCGGCGAGGGACTGGAGAGCGGCTCGCTGGCTGGCCACCACGAATGAAGGTCCTCCAACTCCATGGGTGTAGAAGGGTGGCTGCGTGGAAGAGGGGCGGATCACAACCGTGACCTCGCAGTAGCTCTCATTCGCATCGGGAAAAATCCCGTGGAACGCAGGCTCATGGGGAAACCCCAAAAAGTCGACGAGCACGCGAAGCTCGCGGATGAATCCGGCCTCGTCACGAAGAGTCCCGCTCATGGTATGAACCGGCATCTACAAAAGAGAGAAAATTTTGTAAAAACCTCGGAAGATGAGAGGATAAGTAATCTTTTGTAAAATATAGTGAATATATATATATAAGTCCTAAGGTCAGGTCTGTTTGGCTTCCTACAGTCAAGTCGGCTCTGATACCATCTTGTCGCGCCCCGATTTAATAAATCAGGACTTTTATTGAAATTCCAAAGAATATCAATAAACCAAGACGTTCATAAAGCGACCACGTACAATACGGGCAATCATTCACGGTTCGTAGACCGCATTAATACAAAAGTGAATAAAGATGAAGAGAAACTAATAAAATAAGGGTCCTAGATGAACGCCTCCTTCCAGTCTCGCCTTGACTGGGTCGCTACTCCAGACCTTCATCCTCCTCATAGTAGACTGGCTCTGATGGTGTAAGTCAACGGGGTGAGTACAGATGTACTCAGCAAGCCACCGAATGCAAGTATAAATGCAAGATAATAACAAGGGAGATAGTGGCTAGTTTAGCGGAAGCAGCATATTTGTAAAGCATTTAATGTGAGCATTTTATTTGTACGGAAAAGTAAACATGTGAATGCATCATCATCATCTTCTAACTCGAGGAGTACATTTTACCTCCCCGCACAACAGTCCTTACATGCCATGAATAACTCATCCATTCAAACAATTGTAAACTAACTGCGAGTAGTCACACAACCCGCCCTTGACCGTGGGCTCGGCTTTTCGAAAAGATTGAATTACTCTGATCAGAGATGTACCACTGTACCCACAAGGCACGCACTCATCACCTACACCGAAGTGTAACGAGATGACCCATCCCACGGGAACTCGTGCCAAAACCATTCATATGGTCTTCCCCGACTCAACAGCACCCTCTTATAGGTTTCGTACCGTGTCTCGCCATGTCGAGTTTCCACAATACCCCCTCTTGAGCCATCGTCGGTACAAGGCGCCCTGAGGGCTAGCCCCTTGCCCCCTCCACTATGGTGCCGTGAGACGGAGGATTCCACACTTCCAGTTAGGACTTACCCATTAGACTTGTGGTTGGTACGGAAGTGCTTTGCAACAGATCCCGCAGACCGGTCCTTATAGTGCCCCGGGTGCGACATACCAAAACCCGAGCTTGCACCCGGAACCCACCATACTTATAACATACCTAACTCCAACAGAGTCCAGAGACAAGAATAACAGGGTATTTCATATACCAGAATCCATCTACTCTACGACTCATTCTTTATATCCTATAGCAGTTGTGCCGGTACATTGGGCACTAGCTAATATAATATTTGTAGAGTGACAAGGAGTTGAGGCTCAATAAGCATGGCTTGGGTTTGCACACAAGGACGGGGGTCTAATAAATATAAGTGTAGGGCTTTGATGTTTGACTAATGCAATATTTATCCTATGGGTTATAGCGATAATTTACTAAAACATGGGCTCAAATATGATCAACTGTTTCCACAGAGGTGGTCGATGACTTGCCTTGATCAGCAAAGGGTGACGGAGGAACCTCGGGGTAGAACTCCTGCTCCTCGACGAACTCGTAGTCTTCTCGATACGGGAAATAAACAATACATTCAATAAACAGATAAAATTCACCAAATAAAGGAACATACATCATTTGTGGGTGTTTTTATGTGAAGTAGTATTTTAATATTCTGAGCTTGATATAAAACAGTGAAGTCTAATATTTTAGGATTTTTCCCAATTGATTTTCTGTATTATAAATTTTAATCCTAAGGGATTTTTATTCATTTATTTAGTAATAATATTTTAAGTAACAGAAACATACTGTTTTTATTGTATTAATGTGTAGAGAATAATATTCTGGTTCTAACAAAATTTGAATGGTGAAATTTAGAGTTAATTTGAGCAAGATATGAATTTTCAAAGTTTAAATCAATTTCTGGAATTTTATTTAAACAGAAAATGGGCTCTGGTCCACGGTGAGCCAGGCCCACGGTGGACCGTGCCACTGAGGCGTGGACCGGATCAACCAGATCCGTTGGATCTTGATCCAGCGGCCAGGCGCGAGGCGGGAGGTTTAAATGAAATTGGACGGCTGTGATTAAAACGTGAAAGATGGGTACACGTGGACGCACCGGATGGATCCGGGGTTTTAAGTTGCGATCAACGGCCGCGATCGCACGATACCCCTTCAATCAGATCCGAGGGCTTGGATTAAATCCCGAAGGGATTTAATCGTAGCCCTCCGATCGTGATCGGACGGCCACGACCGCGTCCGGCACGGCACGACGTAAGGGGGCGCGTACCCCCTTCGTCTCCGGCGACGGCGGGTTCGGGTGCGACCATGGCGGCGGCGTCGAGCGCCTAAGGGCATAGCTAACGGCAAAAATGGAACGCGGAGGTGTTGGGGGTCACGTTAGTACCTTTGGTGGCGAAGATGGGGGCTTGGAGATGACCGGCGGCGAGCGTAGACGACGGAGGGCGTACGGGTGCTCGACGGTGACGGCGGCCCGGCGGTGTCCACGACCAACGGAGGGGTGGACGAGGTGGGGTGGTCGACGACGGACCCGACGGTGGCGACGGCTAGGGCAGCGGGGGTCCGAGGCGACGGCGATCACTTGCCGGAGTCAGAGCAGTGCCGAAACTCGAAGAAGAGGCGACGGCGCTCCGGAAGGCTTCGGTTAGGGCTTAGGAGGTGTGGGTTGAGGGCGGTGGCCGAGGAGGGTTCTTATAGGGGGTCGCCGGCGTCAGAATGGCAGGGAACCGAGGGGATCCCGAGAGCTCCGGCGAGGGTTACCAAAAGCTTCGGGAAGCTTTCCAAAAAGGTGAAAACGCGTCGGCTATGGAAGGAAAGGGGGCGGTGGTGACCAGGGAAGGCGATCGGAGGGGATCCAAGGCGATCCGGCGGCCGGCGGCGAGAAGACAGAAGGAGATCACCGGGGAAGGAAGGGGAGCGATCCCCTTCCATCGGAGACGATGGATCTGACAGGTGGGCTCCACCTGTCAGTGAGTGACGGAAAAGGAAAGGGCAGACAGGCGGGGCCGGGCGGTCAGAGGGCGCAAGGGGGCTGACGTGTGGGGCCAGACGGGGCGCGGGCGGGAGGAAAGAGGGGAGGCGAGCGCCGACAGGCGGGTCCCGCTTGTCAGTGGGAGGGCAGTGATGGGCTGGGCCAAAAGGCCGTTGGAGGGAGGTTTCAGGATTGAGGCCCATTAAGCTTTTTAATCCTTTTCTGATTTAAAATAATTCCAGGAATTCATTTATTTGATTAAGAGTTGAACCACTGTTGATAAAAATTTGTAAAAATTCCTAAAATTATATTTTGGCCTTTAGTTCATCTCATAAAATTTTCAAGTCCAGATTTTAAGTATTTCTCCCTGTTTGGCTTTATTTGGGTTCTTTTGGGGTTTTTCCTTTAATAAGAAATTCAGAAATGATTTAAATAATATTTTCTTTTTATTTTATTCCTTTTTAATTTCTGGGGTGTTACACTTGTTGAGTACTTTTGTACTCATACCCGTTGGACACACTTCAGAGGATGCCTACTACGAGTCAAGTGGAAAGATCTTGAAGAAGGCGTTCGTCATGCTGTTTACTTTTATTATTGTTTTTATCTAACTCTGATGTAACAATATGGTCTGCGTACCATGGATACTTGTCGTATGTACGATTGTCGCATGATGAACCTCTTGTATTATTGTTTTTCTCTATGAAATTCAATAATGTTCCGATTTAATTAATCGGGGCACAACAATTGTTGAGTAATTTCTGTACTCATACCCATTGGACACACAATTCAGAGGATGCCTACTATGAAGATGGTCTGGAGTAGTGACCCAGTCAAGAAGAAAGATCTTAAAGAGGGCGTTCGTCATGCAGTTTATTTTTATGGTTTATTTTAATTTTACTCTTTTGTAATAATGTGGTCTGCGTACCACAAATGATTTCTCGTATGTACGTGTCGCATGATGAACCTCTTGTATTATTGTTTTTCTTTGGAAATTCAATAATGTTCCGATTTTGGTAAATCGGGGCGTCACAATAGAGCGCCTTACGGAGCTTATAGACGTGGTCGGGTGGATTAAGTCTTCAAAGTTGGGTGGTTTCTCCACATACACCAATTTTAAGATTGGTCCATTTAAGAAAACACTTTTCACATTCATTTCATAAAGCTTGAAATCATGGCGAGTAGCATAGGATAATAATATACAAATTTACTTTAGCCTAACTACGGGTGCATAAGTTTCAACAAAATCCAAACCTTCAGTTTGTGTGTAGCCTTGAGCAACCAACCTTGCTTTGTTCCTTGTGACCATGCCATGCTCATCTTGCTTGTTGCGGAAGACCCACTTGGTGCCGATCATGTTTTGCTTCGGTCTTTCTAGCAACTCCCAAACTTCATTCCTTTTGAAGTTGTTGAGATCTTCTTGCATGGACATCACTCAATCCGGGTATTCAAAAACTTCTTCCACCTTTATGGGTTCTAAAGAGGACACAAATTAGTAACATTCACAAAAAATTGCAATACAAGGATTACCCCATTTTGTATGTCTACGAGAATATTGTCCACGGGATGGTCCCTTTAAATATTTTGGTGGACTCTCGGGTGTTGGATTAGTTGTTGAATGTCTTCATCTTTTATTTCCTTATTTTCAACCAACACCTCTTGCTCTTGAGTGGTATTTTCCTCCTCTTGTGGCTCTAGTTGATTTGTAGGAGCTTCTTCTCTTGGTCTTATTTGTCCAATAGGCATGTTCTTGATAGCTTCACATGGGGGTGCTTCATCACCTACATCACTTGGATCAACTTGCTCTACTTAAGAGCAATTAAATTCATCAAATATCACATCCCTAGTGACTTCAACAACATCGGTGGTCTTGTTGAATACATGATAGGCATATGCATTTGACTCATATCCGACCAAGAAGCCCTCATCTACCTTAGAAGCAAATTTTAAACTTCTCGGCCGCTTAACCAAAATAAAGCATTTTCAATCAAACACTCTAAAATATGAGACATTTTGTTTCTTATCGGTTAGGAGTTCATACGCCATCTTCTTGAGGATCTTGTGGAGGTAGAGACGATTGATGGCATAGTATGCAGTGTTGATGGCTTCGGCCCAAAAGATATCCGAAGTCTTGTACTCATGTAGCATTGTCTTCGTCTCCTCCAGAAATGTTCAATTCTTCCATTTTATCACTCCATTTCTAGTGGATCATATAGAGCGGAGAACTCAAGCTTAATCCCTTCTTCATAAAGAAAATCTTCAATTTGAGTATTATTGAACTCACTTCCATTGTCACTTCTCACTTTCTTGATCTTGACCTCATCCTCATTTTGGGCTCTCTTTGAAAAACGGTTGAAGGTATCTTATTGTAGGACCGAAACAGGTGATTAGAGGGGGGTGAATAGGTGCCTCAACAAATTCTTTCGAATTGATGGACTTTTCTAAACACCCAACACACCTCTAAAAGAACAAGCGGGAGCAAATGAGTTAACACATCGAAATCCCAGAAAAGCTAGTGTTATCACTCTCCTGTCAGATATGATATGATGCGTCAGTCTAAGAGATCATAAGCACTGAAAATAATCTATCCTTCTAAAACCAACCGATGTCCTGATTGAAAAGACACCCGTCCAAAGCACACAAGACAAATTAAAACATTTCACTAGATCACAAGCATTTCAACAGGCACGTGATCAATGTCAACAACACACATAAACAATTTATGGAAAACAACTTGTGAAACTAAAACATAAGGCAAACAACACAATATTTAAAGCATTTGATTAAACATAATAAATGCAGGAAATATTGTGCATACCTGTACCTACCTGTCTATAGAACTGTGTGTGCTCAGGAAAAAAACATCCGTGGTGGCGGCTAGCAGTCCCTCGCCATTTCCTTGTGCTGCTGCCTGAAATAGTGTTGCGCATGCCTGGATGTGACTACTTCTGAGTTCTACACACGTCGATTGGCTACCATATTTCTGTGTCAAGCACCTCACACGCACCGTACACCACAAAAATGCGCCCCGCGCGCCTCGAGCGCAGCTCCCTACGCCATTTAGTGCTCTCCGCAGAAAAACCAATCCCAAGGAAAAGCCGGCCTAAAAAAACGGCGCCCAGAACACTGTAGCTCCCAGAGAAAACCGATCAGGTAAGATTTCTTATGGGGAATCAAAGCACACTGAGATGAACAGGAAATGGAAAGTACTGTACGGAGGCTGTGCTACTAAGGGAAGAATATTACTCCAAACAAAAGTGAACTCATGATTTTTCATTGGAAGAGTTGCTAGAAATCTTAGGACTACAAGACCTTTTATAGGCAGTTCAAAAACTAGAAAAGACCTAAATACCTCTAGAGTATTTTACCTATAGACGCGAAAATACAAACGTAGGCCCAACGGACAAAATAGTAAAATCCTATCTAAAGGTACTTTGTCCTGACACGAAGCTTTCGTAGTGACTACGACTTCACTTCGGGACACTTTGATCTCGATCCGACGGTTTTGAGCCGCAACTGACAAAGCCCTCCAGATCTTTGACACATGTCACCATTCCGCGAACTTTACCGCTAGCAAGTCTCTCCCGCTCTCAATCCCTCGAGCCACCTTGTCACTTGCACTAGGCTCCCTTTCGCTGACTTGGTCAACACTCTATCTCGATCATCTGTCCATCGATGTCTTGCTCTATCTTCACATGTACGTGTGAGATCTTCCTCAACTTCACCAGGCCTCCTTGATCGTCTGACATCAAGCTCCCCGCTCAACCCTGATCGCTCACCGTTGACAATTGACTCGCATCTCAACCCTACACACAATGAGACAAGCAAAACACAAATCTCCATGCAACAATGTATCTCCACGCACACTGATCCCTTCGATAAGACCAAATAGGCAATCACAAATCCAGACCCTTAAACTAGACAACACTTGTCAATCACTCATCACCAAGATAAAACCACAGTGAAACTCCACTTGGTTTCTCAATCTCCTCCTTGATGAGTGCATTGATAACTCACAAAAGAAACAAGATGAATTTTAAAGTTCATCACACAATTGACCCAAGAAAATACCATCATAGGAACGTGACTCAAATTTGTCAAGATTACCACGTGTTATAACGAAGCACTGACATCCAAACACGCTTAAATGAGTAACTTTGGGCTTCTTTGTGGAACCAAGTGGGGTCGCACTGTGGTTTTTATCTTGGTGATGAGTGATTGACAAGTTTTCTCGATCATGGTGATGTGTGATTGGTGGTTTGCATACACCGATGGGATTGGTGTGTGTGGAGATTGTGTGCCGATGGAATCAGTGTGCGTCGTGATTCGTGTTTTGGCTTGTCTCATGTGTGCAGGGTGGAGATGCTAGCTAACTGTCAACGATAGGTGATCAAGGGTCAAGAGGGGAGCTTGATGCTAGAGGATCAAGGAGGCCGAGTGAAGCTGGGATGATCTCAGGAGTACACGTGGAGATAGAGAAAGACATGTACGGACGGATGGTCGAGTCAGTATTGACCAAGTAAGCAAAAGAGAGGTCAGTGCAAGTGACCAACCGGCTCGAGGGGATCGAGAGCAGGAGAGACTTACTGGCAGTCGAGTTCACAGACGGGTGACACATGTCGAAGATCTGAAAGGCTTTATTGGTTTCATCTGAAAACCATCATATCAGAAAATATTTTTAAATTTTAAGAAATAGGAGTTTATTTTTCTGTTTAGTCATCTAGATTAAGTGTAATCTTTTAGTATTTTTCTGAATTTTTAATTCTGAAAAATACTAAAATAATAGGTTAAATGATGTAATAAATTAGATGTAAACTTTTGTGTATTTTTCAGAATTATTAATTCTAAAAATACACAAGAGCATTTAGGTAATTTCTTAGTAATTAAACCCTAATGGCATTTTCGAAAATACTTTTGTAGGATTGCCTATAAAAGGGACCTCATGCCTTAGGGTTTAGGTTGAAATTTTTGGCTGAACTTTTGGGGGCTGAGAATTTTATCCAGAATTTTATTTTTCTTGTTGCTTCTCTGTTGTTCTGTTTCCGACGGATGCTTATTCTGATCTGTGCCGCATACATCCCGGAATTACTACAACGACAACAAGCGTCTTGCATCAATACTCCATAGCGAGCCACACATCTTCAGCATCTTTCGCCGCTAGATATCACTGTTCACCAGATCACTGTTGTTGCGTGTCTTCTGCATCAGCTGCCGCCAGATCGCACAAACACTAGCCGCCAAAGTGTGCACCGCCGGAAGCGCTGCAAGTGCAGCCGACGAGAAGCTTTCAGGTGCACTATCTTTACTGCATAGATCGTTGTTCTCTCTGAAAAGTCTTCAGTTGTTTCTAGATTTCCTCTACCAGCGCAGTGTGATTACATGTTTTGGAAATCCATTTTACTCTTTACTTCTGGATTTTTTGATTTTCCTTTTCTCAGTTTTCTCCACCGTTGTTTTCTTTGATTGTATGTGATTCTGGGCAAGTACTATGTTTAGTGCCGCATGTTAGGATAAGATCTCGGAGGAGAGGGGGCCGAGTCCCTCTCCTCCACGCGCACTCAGCTCGGACCCTAACTACCCCTCCTAGTCTCACGCGCGCCCTGATCGAGGGCGCCCCAACCGATCTATGGTTGAGGGGCCCCTACCGCTAGCGCAACAACAATATAAGATGGGAGGGCTCAGGCTGCAAAGCTTTTTTCTTTGCACGCCCAAACACCTCCCCAACATCCCTAGAGACCCGATCTACCTATTGCACTAAGCGGTGGGAAGCCTCCCTCGCCGCACCTACGCCATGGCTTCATCGTCGTCGACTCCGGCCGCCACCAACGAAGGTACACTACCCTTACCCTCTCTGTTTTCATACCTAAGGACCTATGCCATGCTCTTTAGACTAAAAGTGAACCCTGCTAGACCTAGCCTAGTGATCAACCTAGACTAATCTAGTTCTATCAATGGTATCAGAGCCTACTAGACTTAGGCTAGCTAGTGTTTAGGCGTCGGAACCCTTGATCCGACGCCATTGTTGCGTTTTCTAAGTACCTTAAGCCTCTGTATGTACCCGCAAAACACCTAAGAACCCCCCCGTTAGCTTCGGCTAACCCTTAGAAAACCCTAAGAAGAAGCCCCAAAAACACCCCTGTAAGCTTCGGCTAGCAAATGGAAAAGCCCCCTGTTGTCTTCGGTTTCACCTTGAAACCCTAGACAAAATCCCCAAGAATCCCTAAGGACCCCTCGGGTAAGAACACAAAAGAGACAACAAAAAAAGGGGGAAATCCGAATGTTAGGGTTAGGGTTTTCTACCTAACCCTAAACTAAGAGTAGAAGGGGGAGTTCTCACCGTGGTTTTCCCGCCTAGCCGCGCCGCCGCTCGCCGGAGTGCGCAAGCCAGCCGGGTGCTCACCGTCGCGGGCCGGCTCGATGGAGTGCCGCTCACCCTCGGGTGAGCATGCGCACCAGCGAGCGGGCCCGCGACGGCGTCCTCCACCGCTCAGCTTCCTCCCCGCAGCCATGCGCTCGCGCCGCCGAGCGTCGCCGTGCGCCGCCGAGCCACCGCGCGTCGCGCGCTCGCTCCGCCGCCAGCCTCCGCTTGCTCTCGGGCACGGGGTGGGGGGAATGGATTTTAGGGTTAGGTTTTACGCGCGGTGGGGCAGGGGGGCGTTTTTATTCTACCGACATCAGCGCGTGGCCGTCGGATCAGATCCAACGGCCAGAATTTGATGGACCAAATTAAGCCCAGGCAGGATCGCCAAGTTTCGGCCCAGGCCCAGGTTGGCCGAGCGCGCGCGGGAGAGAAACCTGGCCTGGGCCCAGGAAGGCTTCGGCTTGTGCAATTCACTGTTTTGGGCTGAATTTTTGCACTGTTGGGCCGGTTTCCGTTTTTTTTAATTCCAGAATTTAAGAAATTGTTTTTTCTGTTTATTTATTCTCTAGAAAATAAGAAAAATGCCCAAAAATCAGATAAAATTAAGTTAAATGCGGGAATAATTTTGTAAATTTCATCACATTCAGTAGTATTATTCTGAATTTTATGAGAATTTTATAGCATTTCTATGATTTTTTCTGATTTTTATAAGACCAACGTCTTATTTAAATTAGAGAATAATTTTTTTTAAGTCATTAAAATTCAGAATAATTTTTCCTACTGATTTCTTTATGCTGATTAAACATGTGTTATATTTTTTAAGTCTTCCGCTGTGCTACCACTGTTTAATCACATATTATGTTCATCCACTTTATTAAGTTTATATTTTTTTGTCGATTGAATTTGAACCAACGGGATAATTTAATTGACGAAATAAAAAGTTTATTTTAGTCATTTTTGCATAGTAATTTTATCTCCTGACCAACGTTGGTGATAAAATCACTGTGTTTTAAGTTGAATTGATTCTATTTCTGCTCAACGGTGATGTAGAATTAATTCCTATTTATTGAGTTTTCACATGATGATTTGACCAACGTTAAATTAGTATGTCTCATTTATGCCTGTAATTAACCCCTTTTGACTATCATTTTTTTTATCAGGCAACTTACTTGCTTAGATGTCCAACATTGAGAAACTCAATGGGGACAACTATGGATCTTGGCGAGAGGGTCTGTTGATCGCTCTCGCCATCTTAGATGTGGATTTTTCCTTGCATGAAGGATGCCCAGTTGAGCCCACTGAGCCAGTGATGCTTACTGGCGAGACAGCTGACGCATTTGCCGTACGTCAGAAGGACTTTGCTCCTATAAAAATGAAGTATGGCATTGCGTACAATAAGTGGAAGCATTCGAACAGAAAATGTTTGATGATAATTAAGAACTCCCTTTTGGAGCCAATCAGGAGTTCAATCCCTGACTGTGAGACGGCCACTGAGTACCTGAAGAAGGTTGATGCCCAGTTTGCTGGTTCATCAAAGGCTGCTTGTGCCTCCAGAATTAAGAGGTTTATCACGGAGAAATATCGTGGTGGAGGCATTAGAGACCACATCCTAAGAATGAGTAACTGGGCTGCTAAGCTAAATACAATGGAGTGCGCAATGACAGATAATTTCATAGTTCATGTTATCATGAGCTCACTCAGCAAAGACTTTGAGCATTTCGTTATTAATTATAATTCTCTGCCAGAAGTGTGGACCTTTGAAAAATTAGTGTCCAACTGCGTTCAAGAGGAAGAACGCATTAAGGAGGCTCGAGGTGGTGATTCAGTTCACCAGATTCAAGATAAAAGGAAAAAGACATTTACCCCTAAGAAAAATACTAAGACCTTTAAGAGGAAGGGAAAGGCGCCTAAGGACAACGATGTCCCTCAAGGCGTCTGCAGGCACTGTAAGAAGGAGGGACACCACATGAAGGACTGTGTGGATTTCCTCAAGTGGATGCACAAACATGGTAATGATGAAATTACTTGTATAGATGAATCCTTGTATTTAGATTATTCTACCAATACCTAGTGGATTGACTCAGGTGCAACTGTTCATGTTGCCAACTCTTTACAGGGATTCGCTACGACGAGAACTTTGAAAAGAAACGAAAGAACAATTAGAGTGGCGAATGGCATCGAAGCAGAAGTTGAAGCCATAGGAAATCTCCCTTTAGAATTTAAGAATGGCTTTGTAATTCTTTTGCGTGATGTACTCTATGTTCCTTCGATGCGAAGAAACTTGATTTCTGTTTCTTGTTTAGTTAATAATGGGTATGATTGTCATTTTGGCGACAGACAATGTTCTATTATTTATGATAATAAAGTTGTGGGCCTTGCCTTCGAGCATGACAAACTTTATCTTTTGTCCTTAAGTGATTCAGTAAATTCTATTAGTGAGAAAGTATCGTCTAGCAAAACAAATAAGCGTAAAAGAATTAGCGACGTATCTTCGAAATTATGGCATTGTCGCCTAGGCCATATTTCGAGGGGGAGGATTGAACGTCTAGTTAAGCAGTCAATTCTTCCGCCTTTAGAATTCGCAGACTTAGATCAATGCATAGATTGCATTAAAGGCAAATACGTCAAACAAATTAAGAAAGACGCAAAGCGAAGCACATGAGTTTTAGAAATTATTCACACGGACATTTGTGGTCCATTTCCTGTGACGTCTGTAGATGGTTATGATTCATTCATAACATTTACAGATGATTATTTGCGCTATGGTTATATTTATCCAATTAAAGAACGATCAGAAGCCTTGGATAAATTCAAGATATTTAAAGCTGAAGTAGAAAATCAGCATGATCTAAAGATTAAGATAGTGAGATCTGACCATGGAGGGGAGTACTACGGTCGTCATACCCCGTATGGCCAAGTTCCTGGACCTTTTGCAAGGTTTCTACAGGAAAATGGTATAGTCGCCCAGTATTCTACACCGGGCGAACCTCAGCAAAATGGAGTGGCAGAAAGGCGCAATCGCACTTTAATGGACATGGTAAGAAGCATGCTAAGTTATTCCACTCTACCGGTTGGTTTATGGATGGAGGCATTAAAAACCGCCATTCACATTCTTAATCGGGTTCCGAGTAAGTCGGTGCCCAAGACACCGTATGAGTTATGGACTGGACGAGAACCCTCTCTAAATTATTTTAGAGTATGGGGATGTCCAGCTGAGGCTAAAGTTTTTAACCCAAATATTGGTAAGCTAGATCCTAAGACAGTGAGTTGTCATTTTATTGGCTACCCAGATAAGTCTAAGGGTTTCCGTTTCTACTATCCTGGTAGACATACCAAATTTGTAGAAATGAGACATGTAGTTTTTTTAGAAGACGCTATGATCAGGGGGAGCACGGTATTAAGAGAAATTAGCCTTGAAGAGAAGCGGGTCTGTGTACCTACTCCTATGATTCAAGAGCCAATTCTTCATATACCTGTGATAGCACCTATCTGTCCAGCAACTGAAGTTGGACCTTCATTAGCGACACCTGTTGTTCATGAGGTACCTGTTATTCAGGAGCCTATAGTTCCAGAGGCTGCTAATGAGGAACAAGAAGGACAACCTCCTGTTTTAGACAATAATGTGCCAGTTGAGGAGGACGTCATAGAAAATGATGTACCAATTCAAGAAGACATTAGAGATGGTGATGTCCCAGTTCAAGAGAACGTTAGGAGATCACAAAGAGTAAGAAAATCAGCTATTCTTGATGATTATGAGGTTTATATGAGTGAAGAAATTCAAATGAAGGGTGATCCCGCCTCTTTTGAAGAAGCTATGAGAGGCCCTCACTCTTCTAAGTGGCTTGAGGCCATGGAGGATGAGATGAGGTTTATGAGTACCAACAATGTCTGGAAATTAGAAGAAATTCCTAAAGGAGCCAAAACAGTAGGCTGCAAATGGGTCTACAAGGTCAAACGTGACTCCCAAGGGAATATTGAAAGATTTAAAGCCAGACTTGTTGCTAAAGGCTTCACTCAAAGAGAAGGAATAGATTATAATGAGACATTTTCTCCTTTCTCATCTAAGGATTCATTTAGAATCATTATGGCTTTAGTGGCACATTATGACTTAGAGCTACATCAGATGTATGTAAAGACGACATTTCTCAACGGGGATCTAAATGAGAATGTTTATATGGCACAACCCAAGGGTTTTGTCATAGAAGGGAAAGAAAATTTGGGATGCCATTTAACTAAGTCCATTTATGGTCTTAAACAGGCCTCTAGGCAGTGGTATCTCAAATTTGATGAGACAATTAGAAAATTTGGGTTTAAAGAGAATGAAGAGGACAATTGCATTTATGCTAAGTTCAAGAATGGGAAATTTATTTTCCTAGTCTTGTATGTGGACGACATCCTGCTAGCAAGTAGCGATGTTAATCTATTGTTAGAAACTAAGAAGTTTTTGTCCACTCATTTTGACATGAAGGATCTTGGAGAAGCTTCATATGTATTAGGAATCGAGATTCTTCGAGATAGAACTAAGGGGGTATTAGGATTGTCACAGAAGGCATACTTAGAGAAAATACTGAGAAAATATAGTATGCATCATTGTAAGCCTTCGCCTGCTCCGATAGTCAAGGGTGATAAGTTTGGGAACTTTCAGTGTCCCAGGAACCAATATGAGATCGATCAAATGAAGTCAGTTCCATATGCTTCTGCTGTCGGAAGCCTAATGCATGCTCAAGTATGTACACGCCCTGACTTAGATTTTGCCACCGGGATGCTTGGCAGATATCAGAAAAATCCAGGTATAGATCATTGGAAAGGAGTTAAGAAAGCTTTGCGATATGTGCAAGGCACAAAAGGCCTCATGCTCACATATGAAAGAACAAATAACCTTGAAATAGTAGGTTATTCAGACTCAGATTTTGCGGGATGTGTGGATACTGAGAAGTCCACATTAGGTTATATATTCACACTCGCAAAAGGAGCTGTGTCATGGAAAAGCTCCAAACAAACCGTGACGACATCTTCCATGATGTATGCCGAGTTTGTAGCATGTTATGAGGCCACCGGACAGGCACCATGGTTTAAAAAGTTTATTCCCGGTTTAAGAGTGGTCGACAGCATTGAAAAGCCACTTAAGTTGTACTGCGACAATGAGCCAGCAGTACTATACTCCCATAACAACAAGAAGAGTGGTGCTGCCAAACACATCAATATTAAGTACTATGTTGTTAAGGAGAAAATCCAAGATCACACTATAAGTCTAGAGCATATAAGTACCAAGTGCATGCTTGTGGATCCACTCACAAAAGGCTTACCACCCAATGTGTTCAGAGAACACTTAACCGATATGGGTTTAAAGGAAAGCCTATGATCATTGGATTTATAAGGGCCCAAAATAAGTTTAGAAACTATTTCAGAGTAGTGAAATGTATTGTAGCTGTTGAGTCACATAGTATGTAACTGACTATAGTGATGCATCATGCTCTATGCATTGATCTATAATGTGATAGATGTAATGTTCAGTTAAGTTAAGAGCTAAGTCGAGATCTAGGGGGAGAATGTTAGGATAAGATCTCGGAGGAGAGGGGGCCGAGTCCCTCTCCTCCACGCGCACTCAGCTCGGACCCTAACTACCCCTCCTGGTCTCACGCGTGCCCTGATCGGGGGCGCCCCAACCGATCTATGGTTGAGGGGCCCCTGCCGCTAGCGCAACAACAATATAAGAGGGGAGGGCTCAGGCTGCAAAGCTTTTTTCTTTGCATGCCCAAACACCTCCCCAACATCCCTAGAGACCCGATCTACCTATTGCGCTAAGCGGTGGGAAGCCTCCCTCGCCGCACCTACGCCATGGCTTCGTCGTCGTCGACTCCGGCCGCCACCAACGAAGGCACACTACCCTTACCCTCTCTGTTTTCATACCTAAGGACCTATGCCATGCTCTTTAGACTCAAAGTGAACCCTGCTAGACCTAGCCTAGTGATCAACCTAGACTAATCTAGTTCTATCACTGCATTTTCATCATAACTTCTTGCTAGTTGGCTTTTGAAGTGATCAGTGTAACAAAGCAGAAGCCCACCGTGTCCGTTTTTATTCTGGTGCATCAGTGTTAATTAGTCGAGTTCTTTTTGTATTTGATTGCTTCGTATCTATCTTTTTACCGCTGTGTCATCTTGAGTATTTTTGTAGGTGGAATTCAACGATATCTTGGTGCGCAAGCAGATCACTCAAGAGCATCCAAAGTTGCCAAGGATTTTTTCAGCATTAGTTTCTTTGGTGACAAAATTTTTGTGCATGGCATTGTTGGGATAATCACACCAAGCGAACGTAGTTATTGTCGGAAACAGAATTTTGCTTCAATGATTTTTGCCACTGGCCGGAGTGAATTACTGGGCTTCTACGCCATCAGAGTAAATTTGCTGCTAAATTCATATGTGTCAGATGTCCTGTTCATCATCTAGTTTTCATGTATTTTTACCTTCTTTGTGTCTGCACTAGCACACTCAGCCGTATTTTGTTCCTGGTGTTTGTCACCCCTGTGCACCACGATAAGTGCTAGGGTGATCGAGAATTAGCAATGTTCCAACAGAAGGCGTTTACTTCCGTGTTAGTTTCTTGTTGTTTTTACGTGTGCTCTGTTGGTAACTATATCTCTCACGACTAATCACATCAATCAACAAGCTAGATTATCTTTGTGCATCTGATCTATCAATCTATCATTTCACATCATATCATATAGGAGGGTGATAGCACCTATTTTATCAGAATTTTTGTTGAGTTGTTACATCAGCTTCTGTTTGTTCATTTAGAGGCGCATTGGGTGTATTTGAAAAGGCCATCTATTCACGAGAATTTGTCGAGGTGCCTATTCACCCCTATCTAGTTGCCTATTCCGATCCTACATTCTTTCCAAAACACAACTCATAATATGTCAAATTCAAAAGTGAGTGCAAGAAAATCTGGTTGGAGATGTAACATGTAGTGCTCATGGCCTTAGCATAAAATCTTTTAGGAGTCCTATGCTCATCGAGCATCATCCTAACCAACTCCACCAGAGTGTAGTTCTGTAACACCCCAAATTTCCAAAGAAATAAAAATATTATTTAACAAATTTTCCTGGAATTATTTATTTTGGAAATACCTTTAATGCACTCCTTAACCTTTTTTAACTAGAACCTAGATGAAATGACCAAACCAAGGGCTAGAAAATTTTGTATATGATCCCAAGGCCAAGATTTATTTTTGAGAATTTTTACAAATTTTTATCAACCTTGGAAGTAGCCCAAATATTTTAATCCATTTTCTGGAATTATTTTTATTCAGAAAAGCATTTAAACAGTAACGAGCCCTCCCCCTCCCTTTCTCTCTCTCCCAGCTGGCCCAGCCCGTTACCCCCACGTGCCTCGGACTGACACCCGGGACCCACTTGTCAGAGACCCCCTCCCTCCGCGCGCGCGCGCCTGACACCTCGGCCCCACCTGTCGGCGCCAACCGGCTCCCTCGCTTGGCCGAGCCCGACCCCACCCGTCAGTCGCCACCCCGTTCGCTCGCGCTCGCTGGCCTGTGGCCCCCGCCTGTCAGGACCGTCGTCCACCTCGTGCCACCGCCCCCAAACCTCGCCGGCCGAATCAATTCCCCTCGGATCCGCCTCGCCGGCCCCTCCCCCATTGAATTGTCGCCATTACTCGGTCCCTCGTGCCACGCCGACCGTTTCCCCTAGTTAACCCACGCAATTAAGCCACGGGATCAGCGCTCGCGTGCATGGCAGACCTCGCCGGTGCCATTGAAGACCCCCCTATCGGCTTTCCTTGTATACGTCGCCCGTTATCCCCCGCCGGCACCTCTATTTAAGCCGTAGGCCTCCGTCTCGTCCAGCCCGAACGCACTGAGGACGAACCAGATCGCCACAATTTGACTTTTTACTCTCCACCGCTGCCCGCACTCCAGCCACCGCTCACCGTCGCCGGAGTCCCTCTCCGTCCATGCCGACCGCACCTCCGTGACCGCCAAGACCTCACCGACCTCGGCCACCGCTCTATCGACGCCGAACCTCGCCGGATCACCGTCGCCGACAAGGACCCGAACGACTCCGCCGTCTACCCTCGTCGCCGACCGTGCCCCGTCGACCCCTCGCCTCACCTAAGGTACCCCTGTGTTCCCCTAGGCGTCCTCTTTCCGTTTCTAGGCCTAGCTAGGGCCGCCGTCGCTCGCCGTCGCCGGAGAAGACGATCGGCACGGGCTGAGTACCCGTGCCGTGTCGGATTCATTCCCAACCGTGCGATCCTGATCCAACGGCGGAAGTTAGGTTGTCTCGCGATTTAATCTGATGCGTTGGATCCTAGCGAAGCGGTACGGTGTGATCTTGTGCGTCCATTAGTATTTAAAACCCGCGATGGATCTAGACCATCCATCGCATACCGATTCAGCGTTTTAATCTCAGCCGTCCACATTATTTTAACTCCCCCGCCTCACCTGTGGCCGCCCGATCGCGATCCAACGGTGGATCTCGATCCGGCGCACGCGCACAGTGCGCGGGTTCACCGTGAGCCCGGCTCACCGTGGACCGGCGGCTGTTTTGGATTTGATTTAAATTCCAGAAATGGTTTTAAACTTCTAAAATACATATCTGGCTCATTTGAACTCCAAAAATTATCATTTCAATTCCAGAAAATTTGTAATTTTATTCTCTACACGTTAGTACAATAAAAACAGCATGTTTACTTTGAATATTGCATTCTTATTTATTAAAGTATTCAAATGCCCTTAGGTTAAATTACAAATTCTATTATTTAAATTTCAGTAAAAATTATATTTATTCGTTTCCTGTTAATATAATGAAACCACTAAGTTTTCTCTGAACCTCTTATATTAAATTAGTTAGAAAACTTAAAATGAGATTATTTCACAATTAAAATCCCTTTTATAAAGGGCAATATCTCATTATATTTCATTTTAAATTATCCATAACATGAATTTCAGAAACTTAACACCTTTATTTTCCTTAAGTTAACCTAAACAAAACCTTTATTCTTGTTGTGTGATTTTTATATTGTTTATTGAGTGTTGTGTTTATTATTCATGTTAAAAAGACTACGACGCCGCCGAGGAGCCGGAATATTACCCGGAAGTTGCCCCATCGCCTTTTGCTGAACAAGGCAAGTCACCAAACAACACTTTTGAGCATATTGAACCCATGTCTTATTAAACTATCGCTAAAACACATAGGATATACGTGCATTAGTCAAATGAAACCCTTACGATATATTTATTAGGATCCCCCGACCTTGATGTGCAACCCAAGCCATGCTATCTAGCCTAAACTCCTTGTCACCATATGATTAGTACTATTAGCTAGTGTCCAATGTATCGACACGATCGCTATAGGATTAAAAATGAGTCATAGTAACTTGGTTCTACTATATGATCCCCGTTATTCTTATCCTTGGAAATCTGTTGGTGATAGAGTTATGGTTGTGAGTGTATGCATGGTGGGTTCCGGGTGCAAGCTAGGGCATTGGTCGGTAGCACCCGGGGCACTATAAGGACCGGTCTGAGGGATCTGTTGCAATACACTTTCGTACTAACCACAAGTCTAATAGGTAAGTCCTAACTAAGTTATGGAGTGTTCCAAACCGAGGCCACCATTTGGAGATGGGTCAAGCTGCACCTGCGGGTGGCTTTACCGATGTGGCGCAAAAGGGGGTGCGATGTTATCCGGGATGCGGCCCGGCGCGCCGGCGAAACCTAGAGCGGGTGGTTATCGTTTGGAGCATTTCATGTTGAGGTTTTAGCACGAGGTCCCGTGGAATGGGTCATCTCGTTACACTTTGGTGTTTGGGATGAGTGCGTGCCATGTGGGTACAGTAGTACATCTCTGATCAGAGTCATAAATCTTTTTGAAAAGCCGAGCCCACGGTCAAGGGCGGGTTGCGTGACATCCCACAGTTAGTTTACTTTTAAATGTAAGTGCATGATGGTTTGACAGGTAAGCACTGTTGTGCGAGGAGGTAAAACGTACTCCTCGAGTTAGATGATTTATATGATGTTCATGTTTATTATTCCGCATGGTAAAACTTGACTACACTAAATGCAATAACTGAAAATGTACTTTTTCGCACTTTTAGCCAATTATCCTTCCTTTGTTATTATCTTGCATTATACTTGCATTTGCGGTGGCTTTTTGAGTACTTTTGTACTCATACCCGTTGGACACACTTCAGAGGATGCCTACTACGAGGATGGTCTAGAGTAGCGACCCAGTCAAGAGAAGATCCTGAAGAAGGGTGTTCGTCATGCTTTTATTTCCTTATTTAATTTTTACTCTGATGTAATAATATGGTCTACGTACCATGAATGCTTGTCGTATGTACGATTGTCGCATGATGAACCTCTTGTATTATTGTTTTTCTCTGGAAATTTAATAATGTTCCGATTTGATAAATCGGGACGCCACAGGTTCTTTCTCTCAACAACACCATTTTGTTGAGGAACCTGTGGAGCAGAAAATTGATGTTCAATGTCGTGCTCAAGGCAAAAATTAACAAAGAAACTATTCTTGAACTCGGTGCCATTATCACTTCTGATTTCTTTCAATGCACCAGGGAGTTCAGTGAATAGCATCGAAGCTAAGCTCCAAAAGTGTGAAAACACTCCATCTTTGCTTGCAAAAAAGAAGACCCAAGAATACCAGGAGTAGTCATCCACCACGACCAGGACATACGATTTGCCACGTAAAGAACTAACCCAAGATGGACCTAGAGTGTCCATATAGAGAAGTTCTTCAGGTTGTTCTGTCATTACCAAATTGATTGGTGAATGAGAGGTGGCCACCATCTTTCCATGTTGACAAGGAGCACAAACAAGGTTATTCTCAAACTTGAGTTTGGGCAATCCTCGGATCAAACCTAGAGCACTCAGTCGAGTAAGCAAGTCAAAGCTCATATGCCCTAATCTCCTATGTCACATCCAGAGATCAGAAGAAGGTTTAGCAATAAGGCAATGAGAAGAACCAAAAGACTTAGAAAAGTTAGCTCCAAAGATCCTCCCTATTCTTGAAATCTTACAAACCAAAGCACTAAAAGAATTGAGAACTTGTGAAGTGTTGCGTCTGAAATGCACTTCCAAGCCCTCATCAAGCAACTGAGATACATACAAAAAATTGTATCCCAAATTGTCAACCAAAGAGACATATTTGAGAATGAAATTTTCATTAATTCTTATCATGCCTTTGCCTTTCACTCTACTCCTCCGATTGTTGCCGAAGGTGATGTAATCATGTCGTTGGGTCGAGGTGAAGCTAGAGAACCATGATGTCTTCCTAGTCATGTGGCGCGAATAACCAGAATCCACGATTGACTTGTTCTCCAAGCCTCCGTCTGTTATCTACACATGAAGAAAATGTCTCAAGTGCCCAGTGTTGGGGTAAGTGAAAAACTTCCTAAGAATCCAACACTTAGAAACTCGAGGGGCAGAAGTAAAAGCAGTAGACTCCACATCAGCAGAATGCAAGTCATGATAAAAAGCACGAGGTCTACCACCATGATGAAAACAAGAATCATGATGAGGTCTCCCAACCTATCGAGGATCAAAACCTATTACACGTGGTCTGGCACCATATGAACCATGGTGAAAACCACGCTGACCAAATCCTCTAGAATAAAAATGTGGAGCCCCACAAAAACGAGAAGGATAATGAGAGACAGGCTCATATTTACCACCATAGAAAGAAGATATTCATTCTCAGTCATAAGTTTCTTAACTTGCCCTCTAACAAAGCTAAGTTTGTCCACGAGGATAGTGCAGGTGGGAAATTCAGGCTACACATCCTTAGAACTCTTTGTACTCTCCAATCTAAACTCTAGTTTCTTAACATGCTTGTCCCTTAACTCAATACTCTCAATAAGCAAAGGACAATTTGAACAATCATCTAAAGATAGGGGTCTAGACTCCACCACAGTAAGCTCTTTCTGTTCAATCTCAAGCTTATGAATAGTTTGAGCATGCACATAATGTAGCTAGGCAAGCTCACTCATGACAACACAATAGGACTCACATTCAGCATCATTTAACTTAGACTTAAGCATGGCATATCCAGTTGAAACAGATTCATTCCTAAGTCTAAGTTCTTTCCACTCACAAGCAACCTTCACAAGAAACCTATCCTGACTAATCAAAGCATCACTAAGTTCATCAACTTTAATTGAAAGATGGTCATAGGATAGTGTTACCTTAGTTGTGTCTGGTTCATTGTCACTACCATTGATGCTGTCAGCAATGAAGCAGAGGTCGGTGAAGTCCTTCGCCTTCTTCTCATCCTTCTGTGGTTCATCCTCATCAGAGCTTGGTTCTTCACTTGAAGAAGTGTCGATGTCACTTAGTGCAGCCATGAATGCTCTGGATGCTGCCTTGGCTGCTCTATTATCCAGCTTGTCACAGTTCTTCTTGAAACAGGGCTTCTTGTCCCTCTTTTGGTGCATGTACTCATTCTCATCTTTATTTTTGAGTTTAGGTCAGTTAGCTTTAATATGTGATGTATCCCCACACTCAAAACACCCATGAGATCCTCCTCTCCTCTCATTCCATCTATCATTATAGAACCGGGTTAACTTTTTGACAATGAGAGCAAGTTCCTCATCATCCAAGGTGTCCACATGCTCTTTTGTGATAGATACTAGAGAGGACAAGGAAAAACCACTAGCAAAGACACAAGAGCTAGAAGAACCCGATGCAATACCTCTAGATGAGGTGCCACTGTTAGAACTGAAAACTAGTGCCATGGATGGTGGCAAAGAGTTTCCAAATCCTTGACGAGATGCCTTGGCAATCTCAGTGGACTTTAGCTTGCTAAATAGTCCATCACAAGTTAACGTGTTGTAACTTGTGGATTCCTCAATGCTAGGTATCTTCACCTCCCATATGCCACGGTCAAGGGCATAGAGAAGCTTGATAGCATAATCATGATCAGAATAAGGCAAAGTTCTAGTGGAACGCAAGTTTCTCACAATGCTATCAAATCTAGCAAACATGGCAACGATAGATTCACCAGGCCTTTGCATAAATAATTGATATTCCTGGTTATATGTGCTTCGGCGCCTACCGTTAATTTGAGTTGACCCCTCGTGAAACACCGCAAGAGTAGTCCAAATATCCTTAGCAGTACGCAGGTGCTGGACCCTATCAAACTCGTTCCAACTCAGACTCGTGAACAATATGTTCCTAGTTTTACAATTAGAATCATATTGTTGTTTCTCAGCTCAATGGTACGAGTATCAGGGATCAAATATTGGGATGCAACAATTTTCCAGATTGCACTTCCTCAGCTTTGAAGAAAATCCTTCATGTGCACCTTCCAGTATGCAAAACCCTTTCCATCGAACAACAGAATCTTGCTGTGTCTGTCCATGTCGCCTACAGATCACAAACTGGTTAAGGTCAACTAGTGATCTAACTGGCTCTAATACCAATTGTAGGACCGAAACGGGTGACTAGAGAGGGGTGAATAGGCGCCTCAATAAATTCTTTCGAATTGATGGCCTTTTCTAAACCCAACTTATCTCTAAAAGAACAAGCACAAGCAAATGAGTTAACACAACGAAATCCCGGAAAAGCTAGTGCTATAACTGTAACGCTCAGATTTAATAAATCCGGACCTTTATTGAAATTCCATAGAAAATCAATAAATCAAGACGTTCATGACACGACCACGTACAATACAATCAATCATTCACAGTTCGTAGACCGTATTAGTACAAAAGTGAATAAAGTGAAGAGAAACTAATAAAACAAGGGTCCTAGATGAACGCCTCCTTCTAGTCTCGCCTTGACCGGGTCGCTACTCCAGACCTTCATCCTCCTCGTAGTAGACGGGCTCTGGTGGTGTAAGTCAACGGGGGTGAGTACAATCGTACTCAACAAGCCACCGAATGCAAATATAATGCAGAGTAATAACAAGGAAGGTAGTGGCTAATTTTGTGGAAAAGCATGTTTGTAAAGCAATTAAATGTGATCAAGTTATTAATATAGAAATGTAAACATGGGTATGCATCATCATCTTCTAACTCGAGGGGTACAATCAACCCACCCTCGCTCAACAGTCCTTACATGCCATGAATAACTCAACCATTCAAACAATTGTAAACTAATTGCGAGAAGTCACACAACCCGCCCTTGACCGTGGGCTCGACTTTTCGAAAAGATTTAAAACTCTGATCAGAGGTGTACCACTGTACCCACAAGGCACGCACTCATCACTTATACCAAAGTGTAACGAGATGACCCATACCACGGGAACTCGTGCCAAAACCTTCCATATGGACCGCCTCGACCCGACAGCACCCTCTTATGGGTTTCATATGGTGCCCCGACGCGTCGAGCCAACACCATACCCCCCTTGAGCCACGTCGGTACAAGTCACCCGCAGGTTGCCCCTTGCCCCCTCCACTATGGTGCATCGAGTCGGATTGTTCCATACGTTCAGTTAGGACTTACCCATTAGACTTGTGGTTAGTACGGAAGTGCTTTGCAACATATCCCGTAGACCGGTCCTTATAGATCCCCGGGTGCGACCAACCAATGCCCTAGCTTGCACCCGGAACCCACCATACTTATAACATAGCCAAGTCCAACAGAGTCCAGAGACGAGAATAACGGGGAAATACATATAGTAGAAATCCATCTATCTACGACTCATTCTTTTATCCTATAGCAGTTGTGTCGGTACATTAGACACTAGCTAATATATTATAGTAGAGTGACAAGGAGTTAAGGCTCAATAAGCATGGCTTGGGTTTGCACACAAGGACGGGGATCTAATAAATATAGTGCAGGGCTTGATATTTGACTAATGCAATATTATCCTATGAGTTATAGCGATAATTTATTAAAACATGGGCTCAATGATGATCAAAATGGGGGTTGTGACTTGCCTTGTTCAGCAAATGGCGAAAGTGGAACCTCGGGGTAAAACTCCGGCTCCTCGACGATCTCGTAATCTTCTCGATACGGGAAAAGTAAACATAACATTTAATAAACAATCAAAATAGCACAAAGTATACACATACAAGTTTATGGTTTTATATAAGGGGAATTAATCCTTTTTATTCTGATGTTATGCTGAAAAGAATATTAAAGATTAATTTTTAGGGATTTTCATGATTATTTATTGAGTTATGCATTTTATTCCTAAAGGGATTTTATTCATTTATTTAATAAGAATATTTTGTTCCAAAGTAACATACTTTTTTTATGGCATAAGTATGTAGAGAATAAAATGCTGAATTTATCAAAATTTGAATGGTAAAATTTGGAGTTAAATTGAGCAAGTTATGAATTTCTAAAGTTCAAATCAATTTTTGAATTTTATTTAAACAAGAAAATAGGTTTTGGTCCACGGTGAGTCAGGCCCACGGTGGACTGGGTTACTATGCACGTGGACCGGATCAACCAGAACCGTCGGATCTGGATCCAGTGGCCAGGCACGAGGCGGGATCGCTTAAGTGGCAACGGACGACTGCGACGCCTCGGTACCCTTTCGGGTTAGATCGACGACCCAAATTAGAAGTGATTTAATCTATGCCCTCCGATCACGATCGTGCGGCCAGGATAAAATCCGACACGACACGCGCTAAGGGGCTCGTACCCCCCTTTGTCTCCGACTCCGGCGGGCTCAGGTGCGGCGGCTACGACGACGGCGAGGGGGCTAGGCCCTAGATTACAACGGAAATGGAAAGAGGAGAGGAAAGGGGTTCTACCCGTACCTGCAGTGGCGACGACGGGCGTCAGATGGCGACCGGCGGTGAGGGTAGACGGTGAAGGTTTCTCGGTTACTCGACGACGGCGACGATCTGGTGGCGCCCACGGCCAATGGAGTAGATGCTGAGGACGGGCGGGCTCCGGCGGTCACAATGGTGGCGGCGGCGTGGATGGCGACGGCTCGAGTCGGCGATGAACGGCGGCTAGAGGTGAAGCAGGGGGAAAAACTGAAGGAGGGTGTGGCAGCGCTCTGGAACGCACAGGCTAAGGTGGTGGTGTGGCGGAGTGCGGTGGCTCGTAGGTGTTTAAATAGGGGCTCGCTGCTGTCGTTTTGGCAAGGGAATCGGAGGAAACCCGAAGGTTCCTTTCCAACTTCGGTGAGGTTTCCTTTTGCTCGGCCATGCTTCCAAATATGGGAAAACACGTTGGTTTTTGAAGGAAAGAGGTCGTCGGCGGTCGGGGAAGGCGATCCGGGGTCGGATCGGTGAACACGGGCGGCCGGCGGCGGGAAACGGAAAGGGGGTGGCCGGTATGGAAGGGGGAGGATCCCCTTCCAACGAAGAAGACGAATCTGACAGGTGGGTCCCACCTGTCAGCGGGCGATCAAAAAAAGAAAGGGGGCGACAGACGAGCCCCGGTGACCAGAGAGATGGAGGCGTGTGTGAGTGGCTGACACATGGGGCCGAGGCGGGGCGCGGGCGGGAGAGAGAGGAGGGAGGTTGGCGCCGACACCTAGGTCCCACTTGGCAGTGACATGGGCGCTGGGCTGGGCCGGGCTGAGGCATTTTGATGGTTTGCGGCCCACTGGGATTTAAAAAGCTTTTCTGAATTAATTTAATTCCAGTAATTCATTTATTTATTTAAGAGTTAAATCACTGTTGATAAAAATTTGTAAAAATTTCTAAAATTATATCTTGGCCTCTAGATTCTATCATAAATTTTCCAAGTTGAAATTTTAAGTTTTCCCCCTTGTTTGGCTTTAGTAGGGTTCTTTTAGGGTTTTCTTTAATTAAATAATTCCTTTAATTCCCTAAAAATGTATTTCCTTTATTTTATTTATTTTTAAATCTTGAGATGTTACAATCCTATCCCCCTTACAGAGAATCTCGTCCTCGAGATTCGGATCAATCCTCGAATAGCTCTGGATGCTGTGCTTTGAGTTCTTCCTCTTTTTCCCATGTAGCTTCCTCTACGGGATGATTGCTCCACTGAACTTTACAGAAGCGGATGACGCGACTCCTGGTGATCCTTTCTTTGACTTCCAAGATCTTGACGGGCTTTTCCACATAGGTCAGATCTTCTTGAATGTTCAACTGCTGAAGGTCTACTTGCTCTGCTGGGACTCGAAGACACTTCTTTAGTTGTGACACATGAAACACGTCATGTACCCCAGCCAATGAAGGTGGTAGCTCTAACTGATAAGTGACCTCACCTTGACGTCGAACGATGGGGAAGGGTCCAACATATCGAGGTGCTAACTTTCCTCTCATGTTAAACCGTTGAGTGCCACGGAGAGGGGTAACTCGGAGGTAAACATGGTCTCCCTCTTCAAAGGCTAAATCTCGACGATGATTGTCCGCATAGCTCTTCTGTCGAGATTGGGCTGTCTTGAGTTGGTCTTTGATAATCTGTACCTTCTCTTCATCTTCCCGAAGGATGTCTGTTCCAAACACTTGGGATTCACCGGTTTGATCCCAAAGTAGAGGCGTCCTGCACTTTCGTCCATATAGGGCTTCGAACGGGGACATCTGAAGGCTGGCTTGATAACTGTTGTTGTACGAAAACTCGGCATACGGTAAACTCTTGTCCCAAGTTCCTCCAAAATCCAAGACGCATGCCCAAAGAATATCCTCTAAGATCTAATTCACCATTTCAGTTTGTCCATCTGTCTGAGGGTGGTATGTCGTGCTGAAGTTTAGTTTCGTTCCCATTTCCTCTTGAAGGTTTTTCTAGAATCGAGATGTAAACTGACTCCCTCTATCGGAGACTATCTTCTTGGGTACTCCATGAAGACACACTATGCAGGCCATATAAAATTCTACTAGTTTAGGGCCACTGAAGGTCGTCTTGACGGCTATGAAGTGTGCTACCTTTGTTATCCGATCAATGATTACCCATATAGAATCATAACCAAGTTGGGTCTTTGGGAGTCCAGTGATGAAGTCCATACCGATTTCTTCCCATTTCCATTCAGGCACTTTAAGTGGCTGTAACAGCCCTGCGGGTCTCTGAAGTTCTGCCTTCACTCGTCGGCAGGTGTCACATTCTGTGACGAACTGAGCAATTTCCTTCTTCATGCTAACCCACCAATATCGTTCCTTCAGATCCTGGTACATCTTTGTACTCCCAGGATGGATGGAGTATAGAGTATCATGAGCCTCCCTTAGAATAAGGGTCTTTATTTCAGGTTTATCTGGCACACAGATCCTGGTTCCGAACCATATGGTGCCATTCTCATCCTCTAAAAATCCTGGGGCCTTACCCTGTCTCATGTTTTTCTTAGTAGCTACCATGTCCGGGTCTTCTAACTGAGCCTCACGGATATGCTCGAACAGGACCGGTTGGGTCTCCAGGGTGGCTAGATAGGCTCCTGTGGTTAACCCGAGATTTAACTTTTCCATCTCCTTATATAGCAAAGGCGCGTGATCCTGAATCATGATGGCGGTGCAATATCCTTTACGACTTAATGCATCAGCTACCACGTTTGCTTTGTCGGGATGGTAGTGAATACCTAAGTCGTAGTCCTTTATCAATTCTAACCATCACCTTTGCCTAAGGTTGAGATCCGGCTGCGTGAAGATATACTTCAGACTCTTGTGATCCGTAAAGACTTCGCAGCGGTTTCCGACCAAATAATGCCTCCATATTTTCAGGGCGTGCACAACAGCGGCCAATTCCAGGTCGTGTGTAGGGTAGTTTATCTCATGGGGTCTCAATTGCCGAGAGGCGTACGAGACAACCTTCCCGTCTTGCATAAGAACACATCCCAATCCCTGGCGAGATGCGTCGCAATAGACATGGAAGTCCTTCCTTATATCTGGTAGGGTCAGTATGGGTCCTGACACCAGCCGGGTCTTGAGGGTGCGAAAACTTTCCTCATATTCGGGAGTCCATTCAAACTTCTCTCCATTTTGCAACAACTTAGTCATAGGTTTGGCTATCTTGGAGAAATTCTCGATAAATCGTCGGTAGTATCCTGCCAAACGAAGAAAACTCTGTATCTCTGATACGTTGGTGGGTGGTAGCTAATTAGTAGCTGCTTCTACGGTAGCAGGGTCTACTGCGATACCTTGTGCAGAGATGATATGTCCAAGGAACTTTACTTCTGCCGTCCAAAATTTGCACTTGTTGTACTTGGCGTATAACTGATGTTCCCATAGTTTTCCTAGGGTCAATCGGATGTGGGTTTCGTGTTCTTCTTTGTCCTTGGAATAGATGAGGATGTCATCTATAAACACCACTATAAATTTGTCCAAGTATTCCATGAACACCTTATTCATCATATTCATGAAGAAAGCCGGGGCGTTGGTCAATCCAAAGGACATGACGGTACACTCGTAAAGTCCATAGCGAGAAGTGAATGCCGTCTTGGGTATGTCCTCTTCTCGAATCCTTAGCTGATGATACCCGGACCGCAGGTCAATCTTGGAAAATACCGTGGCTCCTCTTAGCTGATCAAATAGATCATCAATCCTAGGTAAAGGATACTTATTTTTGATGGTCACCTCATTCAAGGCTCGATAATCTACGCACATGCACTTAGCCTTGTCCTCCTTCTTCTCAACGAAGATGACGGGGTCTCCCCACGGGGATGTTCTAGGTCTGATGTAACCTTTCTTCTCAAGGTCTTCAAGTTGCTGCTTCATCTCAGCCAGCTCATTGGCGGTCATCCGATAAGGTCGCTTGTAGATGGGAGTGGTTCCGGGTACTAGATCAATCCGGAACTCAATGTCCCTTTTGGCTGGCATCCCTGGTAGATCCTCTAGAAACACGTCCGGGTACTCGCAGACTACTGGTATCTCCTCCAAGGTAATCTGGTGTAGACGAGGTCTTCCGGACTTCTAGCTTGGCATCTGGAAGGTGACAACAGTTCCTTCTTCACTGGTCACAGTTACTTGCCTCCGGGCACATCTTATCACACCTTGGTGTTTGTTGAGCCAATCCATTCCTAGAATCAGATCCAAACCTTGGCATTCTATTAGGATGGGGTCGGCCCAGAATATTGTACCTTGGATATCTACCCATACCCTTGGACTATAAGAGTGGGCTTGGGTTTGTTTGCCAGGGGTGGCTATTAATACTAGTCTTGCTAGTTCGCATTTGTTCAGATTATATTTATCCACAAAAGTTGTTGAAATAAAGGAGTGCGTAGCTCCAGTATCAAATAAGACCACTGTAGGGGCTGAATGTACTGTAAACTTACCCATGACAATTTCCGGTGCAGCCTGAGCTTCCTCGGCGGAGACATGGTTGACGTGGGCACGGACGGCAGGGTTGTCCGCGACTCCTCGCGGACGCTTGGGGTGAGGGCACTGGTGGGAATAATGCCCTTCCTAGCGACAATTGAAGAAAATCACGGGCTTGCCGTGCTTGTCGCGTAGAATCTCTGCTTTCTTGGCAGGGGCAGTTGGAGTGGCTGGTGCAGCGGGAGCGGGGCGAGGATGTCCTACTCCGGGGTTGGCGGCGGGTGGCGCGGGACGGTACACCGGGCGCGGGTGATATTGGGGCGCCGGTGGGGGAGGTGCAAAACGTGGCCTCTACGCCATTCCTTGATTCTGACGGAAGGCGATCATCCTCTTCTTCTTCAGGTCGACCTTATTCTGCCCGGTCTCCTGAATGATTGCCTTGTTGACCAACTTTTGGAAGTTGGCGTAGTCTTTGGACACCAGCTGAAGGGAAAGCTCGTCCTTCAGTCCCCGGAGAAACTTGGACTGCCGGGCCGTATCAGTACGGACTTCCTCCGGCACATACTGGGCCAGCCGGTTGAACTCGTGCAGGTATTCTGTCATGGACCTGCTTCCTTGTTGCAGGTCCCTAAACTCCTACTACTTCTAGGCAATGATGCCGTCAGGGATGTGGGCCACACGGAAAGCGGCGGAGAACTCCGCCCAAGTATGGACGTGTCCCTCCGGCAGAGTCTCGCGCAGGTTATCCCACCATTCTGCGGCGGGTCCCTGGAGTTGGTGGGCAGCGAAGGCTACCCTCTCCTGCTCAGTGCAAGTCAGGAGATCCAACTTTTCCCTATCGTTCTCAGCCAGTCACCATCCTCCATGGGGTTGGTGGTGCTAGAGAACGTGGGAGGGAGGACTCGGAGAAACTCCGACAGTTGTGAGGCAGGTGCAGGAGCGGGAGTGGCGGGACGAGGGATCTCAGGCAGCTGTTGGTGAAGATGGAAGAATTGAGCCTGTTGCTCCTGCATCTGGTTCTGCTGTTGTTGCATCTGGTTCAACAACATGGATATCAACCGATTCTAGTTGGCCATCATCTCGGCCAGGGTGGGGTGGTTGGCGACTGGGGCCTGCCTCTGCCCAGTTGCTCCCCATTGGGGCAAGTTTCCGTTGTCCCCTCTGTTTTGGGGAGCATCGGATCCCTGAGTGTTGGTCATCCTGAAGTTCCCAAAACAGACAATAAACTCTTAGGGGAAATGAGGCTAAGTTTTATTTCCAAAATGTTATCCTAGACTATTACATTTAAGTCTTTTATTTAATCTTCACCCATGCCTTATATTTGACATGAGTGGCAATACAATCAAAAAATGAAAAGAAACAAGCAACCATAAAAACTACGTCTAAGGCAGCTCGGAGGACGACTCGATCACGAGCTCGGCGGAGATGGTCGGTGTAGGGGTGGTGGAGCTGGAGGGTCCGGCGGGAGGTGCACTGCGGGATATCCTCTTGGGCCTAACCGTGGGGATCTGGAGTGATTTCTGCTTGCGGGGCGGAAGGGGGGCGACCTCCTCTAGGTCCTTCTGCAACTCCTTGATCTGATGGTGAAGCTGTGCGGTGACGGTGGCGCCCTGGCATAGAAGCTCATTCTTACGCCTCAACTCCTCCACCTATGTTGTCAAGTGATGGTTCTGCTGAACCTGGCGATGAAGATCGGCGTTCTCGCGGTTCAGATTCTCCGATGAATGGCAGTAGAAGTCGATGGTGTCGTGCTGACTATCTGCATCGAGGATGGCCTCGGTGTGAAGATTGTCCATAGCCTCCAACAATCTCATGGTGCGGGCGATGGCAGAGTTGCGCTGAGTGAGGGAGCTGATGTACATGCTGCGGTGACTCCTAGGGGTACGCATGGGGATGAAGCGGTAGACAGTGTCGCAGAGTTGTCCGTCATAGACCAACCGGAGCTCGGCGAGAGCCTGAAGAGCAGCGCGCTGGCTGGCCACCACGAATGAAGGTCCTCCGACTCCATGGGTGTAGAAGGCAGGCTGCATGGGGGAGGGGCGGATGACGACCGTGACCTCGCAGTAGCTCTTGCTCGCATCGGGAAAAATCCCGTGGAACGCGGGCTCATGTACGAATCCGAGGATGTCGACGAGCATGCGGAGCACGTGGATGAATCCGGCCTCATCGCGGAGAGTCACACTCATGGTATGGACCGACATCTACAAAAGAGAGAAATTTTTTGTGAAACTCCAGAAGATGAGAGGGTAAGTACTTTTGTAAGAAAATATGGTTAATATATGTCCTAAGGTCAGGTCTGTTTGGCTTCCTACAGTCAAGTCGGCTCTGATACCATCTTGTAATGCCCAGATTTAATAAATCAGGACCTTTATTGAAATTCCATAGAAAATCAATAAATCAAGACGTTCATCACACGACCACGTACAATACGATCAATCATTCGCGGTTCGTAGACCGTATTAGTACAAAAGTGAATAAAGTGAAGAGAAGCTAATAAAACAAGGGTCCTAGATGAACGCCTCCTTCCAGTCTCGCCTTGACTGGGTCGCTACTCCAGACCTTCATCCTCCTCGTAGTAGACGGGCTCTGGTGGTGTAAGTCAACGGGGGTGAGTACAATCGTACTCAGCAAGCCACCGAATGCAAATGTAATGTAGAGTAATAACAAGGAAGGTAGTGGCTAATTTTGCGGAAAAGCATGTTTGTAAAGAAATTAAATGTGATCAAGTTATTAATACAGAAATGTAAACATGGGTATGCATCATCATCTTCTAACTTGAGGGGTACAGTCAGCCCACACTCGCTCAACAGTCCTTACATGCCATGAATAACTCAACCATTCAAACAATTATAGACTAACTGCGAGAAGTCACACAACCCGCCCTTGACCGTGGGCTCGGCTTTTCGAAAAGATTTAAAATGAGGTGTACCACTGTACCCACAAGGCACGCACTCATCACTTACACCAAAGTGTAACGAGATGACCCATACCACGGGAGCTCGTGCTAAAACCTTCCATATGGACCGCCTCGACCCGACAACACCCTCTTATGGGTTTCATATGGTGCCCCGACGCGTCGAGCCAACACCATATCCCCCTTGAGCCACGTCAATACAAGTCACCCGTAGGTTGCCCCTTGCCCCCTCCACTATGGTGCATCGAGTCGGATTGTTCCATACTTTCAGTTTGGACTTACCCATTAGACTTGTGGTTAGTACGGAAGTGCTTTGCAACAGATCCCGCAAACCGGTCCTTATAGTGCCTCGGGTGCGACCTACCTATCTACGGAACTGTGTGCTTAGGTAAAAACATCACTGGCGGCGGCCGGCAGTCCCCGAACCATTTCCTTGTGCTGCTGCCTGAAATAGTGCTCTGCTACAGTGTTGGGTAGTGCCTTGATGTGACTACTTCTGAGTTCTACACACATTGATTGGCTTCCATATCTCTGCGCCGAGCACCACCTCACATGCGTTGTACACTACAAAAATGCGTCCCATGTGCCTTGAGCGCATCTCCCTATGAAGTTCAGTGCTCTCCGCAGAAAAACCAATCCCTATGGAAAACCGGCTGCAGTACTCCCTCAAAAAAAACCGACACTACAAGAAAACAGAAAGTTTTCGTCGGCTATTTTATCTTCCGTCAGCATTTTGAAAAGCCGACGGAAGTTAAATAACTTCCGTCGGCCTAGAGGAGCTGACGGAAGTTAAATAACTTTCGTTGACTTTTCACAGTGGCCGACGGAAGATAGAGGCATTTTTCCCCGCCCGGTATAAATCCCCTAACTTCCGTCGGCCAGCATTAAAGCCGACATAAGTTAAAATTAACTTTCGTCGGCTTTAGATGTGGCCGAAGGAAGTTACGTTCTCAGCGCGCTTTTTTTTCCCAGCCCGCGCCTTCTTTTTCCCAGCCCGTGTCTTCTTTTAACCTAGGTTTTTCCGCTTCCCAGCCCGCCGCCTCTGCCCGCCTCCCGCCGCCTCCGCCGCCTCTGCCCGCCTCCCCGGACTCCCGCCGCATCCGTCGCCTCTGCCCGCCTCCCCGGCCTCCCGCCGCCTCCGCCCGCCTCCCCCGGCCTCCCGCCGCCTCCGCTCGCCTCCCCCGGCCTCCCGCCGCCTCCGCCGGCGATTGACCTCAACGAGGCTACTTGCACTTGCAGACTTGTAGTGTTGGCAGCAGGTGAGGAAGACGACGACGACCAATCTCTACAACCAGTGTGGTCTAGCGGCGGCAGCACGCAGCTCGACCGAGTGGCGAGCAGAGGAGGAAGCTAGCATGCAGCCGAAGCAGCCGGCCAGACATCACTACTACAAAGTGACACTGTAGCGGCGGGCAAAAATGACCTATAGTGGCAGGCATCCAGTCCGCCACTGCTCTAACGCCACTGCTATCCCTGGTTAGCAGTGGCGGGCAGAGTGTTCGCCACCGCTGTGTCATCAGCAGTGGTGGTTGCGCTGACCTCATCTGCCCGCCATTACTATTGATAACAGTAGTGGCGGGCAGATGAGGTTAGCTCGCCCGCCACCACTGTGTCAACAGCAGTAACGGGTGCGCTGACCTCATCTGCCCGCCACTACTGTTATCAATAGCAGTGTCGGGCAGATGATGTCAGTGCGCCCGCCACCACTGTGTCAACAGCAGTAACGGGCGCGCTGACCTCATCTGCCCGCCACTGCTGTGTATAACCCATAACACAGAATGCTGTGATCCCACAAACCAAAACACAGAAATTATATGCTTCACACAGCCATCCACATACACAGCAGCAAAACATCCACATATCCACATACACATACACATCCACAACAACAACACATGAACACAACAACCATCCATCTCATCAATTTACAAAAATTTACAAAGTTTACATTATATGCTTCACACAGCCATCTACATACATAGCAACAACAACAACACATCTCATCAATTTACAAATTTACATTTCATCACACATCAAGTCTAAAAAGTTTACATCTATCAAAATTTAAAAATTAACCTTTGTTTCACAAATACATGCTCATGCGGTTTATGTTTTCTTGGAAGCCCAACTCATATCTTGGTTTGCCTTTTCATTCTTCTGGCCCAATCATACAGAGTTGGATGCTTGGCCACTTCACTCTCAGGATCGAAAAATGCTCCAAGCTCATGAAGAATCTCATGCATCGTGAAGCGGCACATCCTTGATACGATTTCGTACATTTGTGATTCTGAGAGTTGGCTCTTCTGGGCAACGGTTGATGGACCTGACGCCTGCATACGTAAAATATAAGTACATACGCTGCAAGTTGTATTAGATTAACACATAGGAAATCAACTTACTTTTTAGTATCCTCAGATACTATCCGCCCAAACTTTCCTAAGTTATTGATCATGAAATCACAAGTATAATAGCCGCAATGCACAGAACCAAGAGATTGTTTGTGACACTTCAAAATAGACAAAGTTAGAACGATATATAGTTTGTGCTTTATCAATTGAATTAAGAAATTTAAAAATATAATATTACCGGATAGTTGGTTCTGATAAGCATATCTTTCGGCCTCTGTGGATCATGTGGGCCACCTAACTTTTCCACGTAGTATCTATATGCACTCTGAATAACATTTAATATATCTTGATATTCTTTTTTGGGTTTGTCAAGCGAGTCGAGCACATAAACCCTTGAGCTCTTTCGGTATATCAGAAGTGCAATCCAATGATCACTATCGAAAGAAGTAATATATGATTATGTTAGTTTCATAATCGATAAAACGTGATTAAGTGGATATAGTGGGTATACTTACTTAAAGTTATATGCCCCACTTATCATTTCTCTGTCCTTCCATTGATCCATGCACCGCGCAATATACAACGCGGCACAACTCCTTTTGTTCTTCTTAAGTGTGTCTTCGTCTTTATTGAACATCTTTCTTTGAAATTTTTTCTTACCTGTAGTCCAGTACTTGCTATCGTTCTGGTTTAGTGTCGGGTTCAGTGCACTTTGGCTTATTAATGACGGGTTCAAGTACCCATACATATTAGACTCGTCACAGCATGAATTACAACTGCATATGTTATGAAACAATAGTCAATATAAGACATTATTTATTTTTGCTTTGTATTGACAAAGTATAAAGTACTTACATGCACCAGAGCATCATGCTTGTGATGTCGGTTCGCTTCAGACGAAACATCCGATGGAAGTCGTCGAAAAATAGTGCAAGCTTAAACTCTGGGCAGTTGAATATTTCTTGTGGAACCTTCAGTTCTATTTGTGTTACTCCTAACGAAGACGCTTCGAGGTACCAGTCATGAAATGTTTTCATCATCCAAGGCATACTCTTAAGTACTCCTTGGGGTAATAATGGTTTGCCTGGTTCGTATTCGATATAATCCTCGTCTCCGTAGGTCCATTTATCAACAGAAAGTGAGCCCGCGTGCTTTTGTACTGGAGCCTTTATGGGAGCCGCTTCGGGCATAGAACGTGTTTGCCCCATAGTAGTAAAAAATTTATGCATCTCAGATTTCGGCGCAGAACACTGCCCAGCTTGAACAGTTATCTTGTGGATTACTGGCTTTGGGCATGCATCTTGTTTTTCAGGCTCGGCAACTAGCACTGGCACTTTTGTTATGGGCTTGGCCACCAGCACTTGAGGCTCAGCCAGAACTGGCACTTGAGGCTCAGCCGGAACTGGCACTGGCATTTGATCTGGTTCTGGCACATTTGTGTTGGGCTCATCAGTGGGCTCAAGAACTAGCACTGGCTTTGTCACTTGAGGATCAGAAGTCACTTTCGATTCTATCACTTCTGCCACTTTATCGAGCACTGGCTCTTCCTCTGCCTTTTCCTCTATCTCACGCTCATCAACAGGTGATAAAGATCATATATTTTGCACATCCTGAGATGAAAGATATGTGGGGGATTGTGATGAGACAATAGGCGATTTACTCTGAGAACTTGTCTGCAGTAATTTGATATCTCGGCTCGCCCATAGGACAAAGTTATTTAGAGCATCTCCGATTGTCTCAATCCCCTCATCAGGCATTGGAAGATCCAAGGGGTCATTAATAAATTTGTCGTTGGTGATCTCATTGACCTGAACCTTGGTATAGTCAGCAGGAATAGGGCGATTGTGAAATAAATCCCTAGGCATAGCAATGCCTCATGTAGCCTCTTGGGAATGCCCTTTGCGCCCTATCGGTACATGCAGGCTGCATGGTGTGTCCTCTTTAATATAATTTATAGGAAATTTGTCTTGTACTGAGCCAACACTGCTTGGTACGTCGAGTCGTACCTCTGGCACAATTATTTGTCCCGCTGCAGCCTGCATTATGTTTGGATTCTCGTTAATAAATTCAAAAAAGTGTCGCTCCCACTCTGCACGACGCTCTGCGGCGTCGTCTGTGCGTGCTTGACGCTTCTTGTATGTGGCACCCTCCTGTTTCTTGAAAGTATTTTTCCAGGGTGCTATAGAAGAGACACCTCGGGTGCGCCCTCGATGTTCCTCGTTTCCGAGAGCAGATGTAAGCTGGTCATTACATCCCCGGGCTTGAACTTTCCAGTCTTCTCCAACTCAGCGATTTCCTCTACTTTCTGGAATACTTCAGTAGTCCGTGAGTCGGAGAGCATATATTGGCCCTCGGGTGTTTTTTAGCTCGACCTAGGAGCCATCTCTTAGTGCGCTGATCAGCACCTGAAAACTGTTCAGGTAACCCAGCCAAACGGTCCTCCTCCTCCTTTCTACTCCACTCATCCTCCTTGGCATTATATCCACCTGGCCCAAGTTTATGTGGGAACTTATTCTTCTTATTAAGTTCTTTGAACATGATGCTCTCTTGTTTGGCTTCTTCGAAGCAATGCTGCATTTTGAATTCGTTTCATTCATTTGGCGTTATAAAGCCGTAGTCGTTGAGTGGCGACTCATCTTTCTGAAGGTATTGTGTGTTCAGTTTAGTCCTAAATATACGGAGAGCCTTCTCGATAGTCTTCAATGTGTCAGCTTTAGCGTCTTCTAAGCGGTCTTCCGGGAATTTATAATGCGCTTTTATATGCTGCCACAATTCGTTCTTTGTAGCTTCAGGGACAGTCTTCCAATTTTTCCAAACTATCTTACATCGCTCCCTCGCGAGACATCCACAGTCGTTACGCCACTTCGCTGTGATTTCTTTTGGCTTCTTTGGAGCCCCATCAACATGCACTTCTTCAACCTCATAGATAGCTGTATGCAGCTTGTTCATCTCCTGTTTCCCTCTCCTTTTCGCATTTGCAGAGGATGTTGTGGCAGCGGGCTCAACATCTGTTCGCTCAGCTGACTCAATAGCTAGGACAATAGTTGTTCTTTTCTCGACTTGGAATAATCGACGCTTGCTTCCTCACTTTGGACGATCCTACGATGATAGACAATGTGAGCTTCAGGAATGTAATCCTCGGTTAGAAGCTGCTCTGACTTGTTACTAACGTAATAATTACCTCCGCTTGAGCTTCAAGAATGTAATCCTCATCGGCGTCTTCTCTCGTTCTCTTCTTCCTAGGCTCCATTGGATGTTCATTCTCCGGAGAGTGGTACGAAGATTCGCTATCGGAGGATCCTTCAGATGAACCCTCTTTATTTGTTTTTGCTGGAGACTCGTAGATGAGCTCCTCGATGGAACGTCCTTCTTCCGACATAGATAAACTATTCATAGTTAAGAGGCTAATGTATCAGAATTTTTGTTATGCAAAAAAGGTCTGATGTCATATTAATCCTAAAGTTAGGATATTGTGTTGTTATCTCTCTCTCTAGTGTTGTTGAGGCCTCAGCATATTTTGTGTTGTTTTTCAAAATGTTCATGGCTGCCATGGAACCATGTGCACATCCATTCCTTGTCAGCAACACGAGAAAGAAGAAGCTGTTGACGGGAATGGATGTGTCACATGGTTTGATGACATACATGAGATAACTCAATAACAATTTGCATCATAGGCCTCTAAAAGGAATTGCGGAATCTAATGTTGGCCTTCAGCCGGATGAACTTGAGGATTAGTATAGTAGCCTTAGAAGTAATAACAGTAGTAAACTGATCACAGTGTTGTTGAGGCATCAGCATATTTTGTGTTGTTTTTTAAAATGTTCATGGCTGCCATGGAACCATGAGCACATCCATTCCCTGTCAGCAACACGAGAAAGAAGAAATTGTTGACAGGAATGGATGTGTCCCATGGCTTGATGACATACATGAGATAACTCAATAACAATTTGCATCATAGGCCTCTAAAAGGAATTGCAGAATCTAATGTTGGCCTTCAGCCGGATGAACTTGAGGATTAGTATAGTAGCCTTAGAAGTAATAACAGTAGTAAACTGATCACAATGTTGTTTAGGCCTCAACATATTTTGTGTTGTTTTTCAAATATGTTCATGGCTGCCATGGAACCGTGAGCACATCCATTCCCTGTCAGCAACAGGAGAAAGAAGAAGTTATTGACAGAAATGGATGTGTCTCACGGCTTGATGACATACATGAGATAACTCATTAACAATTTGCATCATAGGCCTCTAAAAGGAATTGCAGAATCTAATGTTGGCCTTCAGCCGGATGAACTTGAGAATTAGTATGTAGTAAGCCTTAGAAATAATAGCAGTAGTAAACTCATCACAGTGTTGTTGAGGCCTCAACATATTTTGTGTTGTTTTTCAAAATATTCATGGCTGCCATGGAACCGTGTGCACATCCATTCCCTGTCAGCAACACGAGAAAGAAGAAGCTGTTGACGGGAATGGACGTGTCACACGGCTTGATGACATACATGAGATAACTCAATAACAATTTGCATCATAGGCCTCTAAAAGTAATTGAAGAATCTAATGTTGGCCTTCAACCGGATGCACGAACTTGAGGATTAGTATATAGTAGCCTTAGAAATAATAGCAGTAGTAAACTGATCACAATGTTGTTGAGGCCTCATCATATTTTGTTGCCATGGAACATTAGAGGGAAAAACAACACAAAATATGCTGAGGTTTCAACAACACTAGAGAGAGAGAACAACACAATCTCCTAACTTGAGAATTAATATAGTGGCTTCGGAAGTAATAACTGACTACTGTAGCCAAGAAGAGTTTACATACATTTCCCACCTTTGACACTGTGATCAGTTTACTACTGTAGCCTCAGAAGTAATAGCAGTAGTAAACTGATCACAGTGTCAAAGGTGGGAAATGTATGAAAACTCTTCTTGGCTACAGTAGTCAGCTATTACTTCTGAAGCTACTATATTAATCCTCAAGTTAGGAGATTGTGTTGTTCACTCTCTCTCTTGTGTTATTGAGGCCTCAGCATATTTTGTGTTGTTTTTCAAATATGTTCATGGCTGCCATGGAACCGTGAGCACATCCATTCCCTATCAGCAACACGAGAAAGAAGAAGTTGTTGACCGGAATGGATGTGTCCCACGGCTTGATGACATACATGAGATAACTCAATTACTATTTGCATAATAGGCCTCTAAAAGGAATTGCAGAATCTAATGTTGGCCTTCAGCCGGATGAACTTGAGGATTAGTATAGTAGCCTTAGAAATAATAGCAGTAGTAAACTAATAACAGTGTTGTTTAGGCCTTACTACAAAACATTCCTACATGACATCTTATTTATCAAATAGAAATATTTTGTTTATTCCACAAAAAACTGAGCTTTTACAAAGCGTCATAGGAATGTCTTCGTATAGACCGTTTCAAAATTATAGATATGCTTTTAAAAGCGTATATCTACATTATTTAGTATGTGGTTAGAGACATAAAAATTTTGTGTCTAACAATATCTTCAACCTATAAAGTGTCTCAAACAATATCACTATTTAAATTGTAGCACTAGAAAGAGAGGACTTTTAGAGCATCTCAACCTGAGGCCCTGTTCGGTTGACAGGGATTTAATCCCCAAAGGGATTCTATCCCAGGGGGGATTGAGTGAATCCCTCTCATGTCACTCAATCCCTCTCCTAGATTAAATTCCCTTGGGATTAAATCCCTCCCTTTTAATTATGTGTTCTTTTGGATAGGATTAAATCGCTTTGGGGATTATAATATCTAACCATCATGTTGAAAAAAAATTGATCACACAATAAAATGATGCAGAATGATGCATAAATTATTCCAGTCACTGCATTTACATGACAAGAAAAACTAATCATTGTCCCCAAAACGTTCCCGGTCAGGCTGAAACAAGCATTACAACAACAACAGAAATTTTCTTCATATATCAAGTCTGAATATAATCTGTTGTATCACTCCCTCTACCAAGTTCATTTTTGTTAACATACGTTGTGCGGAAGCAAACTACTTCTACACTGTTCTAGAGCATAATATAAAATCTGAATATTTCTAAACATTTTCTGGGAACAAATTAATATGCTTGAGGGATGAAAAAGAGGATGCCCGGAAGGTACTCACCGGTAAGTATTAAGTGGAATCAACAGGACGTCGGCGCTGCTGCTCACGGGATGGAGATAGGCGCTGCTCGTAGGCGGCGGGCGAACGAGCGACGAGAGGTAGTCGACGCCGATGTCGCGGGGACGGCGGCGTGCGCTCAGGGACGGGGATGGCGGCGCGGAGTCCGGGGACAGCGACGTGGGCTCTGGCGGAGTTCAGGGTGACGACGGCGACGGGTTCCGAGGGTGGCGGGGCGGGCTCCGGGACGGGGATGGTAGCGTGCGTCGGGGACGGGGACGGCAGTGACGAGGGGTCCGGGTACACCGACGCGGGCTCCGGTGATGGGCTTTGATGATGACTGCGACGGCTCCGAGGTGGCGGCGAGGGGTCCGGGGACACCAACAGCTCCGAGATGGCGGCGACGGGCTTCGAGGACGACAACGATGGGCTCCAAGGGTGGCGGCGCGGGCACTGGGAGCGGCAGTAACTGGCGGGAGAAGATTAGGGCTTAGAGATTTCAGACGGCGGAGCGAAATATTTATATAGGTGGATTAGTAGTGGCGGGCATGCTGATGTCATCCTGCCCACCACTGCTATTTTCTCTTAGTAGTGGCGGGCGATGACATCACCAGCCCGCCACAACTAATCCTTCCTTCGCTGGTGCTCGACTACAACTACTAAAAGGAATAGCAGTGGCGGGCTGGTGACGTTAGCATGCCCGCCACTGATTACACCCGACCGCCACTACTATGAGAGGTGGGGGTTATCTAATATACATTGTACACATGTCGAGAAACACTTTGTAGCGCAGTGGTGCGGGGGTTGCTTTGGTGCCATGCGGTTCGAGGTTCGAACCTTGCTGCCGGCAGGCGGTTTGAGGTTCGAACCTTGCTACTAGCATCCAAACATTTTTTTACATTTCTATTCTAATTTTCATGACTTTTTATTCATGTTTAAATTCTAGTTTGAAATTGATTTTTTTAACAATAAAAATACATCATAACTTATCAAATTTAAAAAATTGGTATTTTTCTGTCTCACTTTACTTTTTTTATTTCATTAAGAAACATGAGATTCTCTGGGGATGCATTAGGGTTTAGAGATGAAATGACTAAGGTTTAAAAGCAAAATCTATAGTTTATTCTTCCTTTGAAATTGAAACTTTTTGTCCAATAAAAATACAACACCAATATTCTAATTGCAAAAATTGGTATTTTTCTCCCTTAGTTTACTGTTTTTATTTCATTAAGTGTGTTTTTATGATCAAAGTCAAAATAAGTTCAATTTGAACTACAAGACATGAAATAATTCACCAAAATTTATAGAAAAACCATATTTATGTTTTGACTCTATAATTAGTTATTATCCAGTAAATTTAAAACCATCATAAAAAATGTAGGTTTCCACAACACTCGATCGACAACTTGTATTTTTATAGTTTTTTAATCCTCAAAAAATAAAATAAAGTCTAAAAAAGATGAGACTTGTCATGTTGTTATGATATGATCGATCCATAGATGCTGTCATAAAAAATAAAATTTTTTCGAGAAAATAATCATGTAGGGCGTTAAGAAACCTAAGATTCTCCGGAGATGAATTAGGGTTTAGAGATGAAATGACTCAGGTTTGAAAGCAAAACCTATAGTTGATTCTTCCTTTGAACTTGAAACTTTTTGTACAATAAAAATACAACACCAATATTCTAATTGCAAAAATTGGTATTTTTCATTAACAGAAATTGGTATTTAAATGCAAAAAAGTCCATATAGAGGTAGGGATTATCTAGCATACACTGCACACATAGCCGAGAAATACTTTGTAGCGCAGTGGTGCGGGGGGTTCTTTGGTGCCATGCGGTTTGAGGTTCGAACCTTGCTGCCGACAGGCGGTTTGAGGTTCGAACCTTGCTGCTGGCGCCACTTCAACATTTTTTTCTATTTTGTACTTTTTTAAATTTTTAGCACTTTTTTATTGATGTTTAAATCCTCGTTGAACTTGAATTTTTTTTAACAATAAAAATACATCATAATTTATCAAATTTAAAAAGTTGGTATTTTTCTGCCTCAGTGTACGTCACTCGACTTAGTGGTGGCGGGCCGATGACATCATGCGACCGCCACTACTAAAAGGATTAGCAGTGGCGGGCTGGTGACGTCAGCGTGCCCGCCACTACTAATCCGCCCGCCGCTGGTGGGGTTATCTAACATACGTTGTGATACCTTGTCGAGAAACACTTTGTAGCGCAGTGGTGCAGGGGTTGCTTTGGTGCCATGCGGTTCGAGGTTCGAACCTTGCTGCCGGCAGGCGGTTTGAGGTTCGAACCTTGATGCTAGAATCCAAACATTTTTTTTACATTTCTATTCTAATTTTCATGACTTTTTTATTAATGTTTAAATTCTAGTTTGAACTTGATTTTTTTAACAATAAAAATACATCATAACTTATCAAATTTAAAAAATTGGTATTTTTCTGCCTCACTTTACTTTTTTTTTATTTCATTAAGAAACATGAGATTCTCCAGGGATGCATTAGGGTTTAGAGAAGAAATGACTAAGGTTTGAAAGAAAAATCTATAGTTTATTCTTCCTTTGAAATTGAAACTTTTTTTACAATAAAAATACAACACCAATATTCTAATTGCAAAAATTGGTATTTTTCTCCCTTAGTTTACTGTTTTTATTTCATTAAGTGTGTTTTTATTTCATGTTGTTACGATATGATCGAGACTTTGTAGCGCGGTGGTGCGGGGGCTCGCTTGACACATCATGTTTATTTGAAAGCATGTAAACAAACACAAGTCCAGGCTGGGGAAACCAGCTTACACATCGAAACACACTACTGGTCAAACCCAAAAGAAAGATATGGTTTGGAGCTTCTTCTTCTTCCTCAGCACAAACCCAACCTATTTCTGGTTAAACAGATTAAAAGCCTCAACTTGCCAATCCTCAACCAACTCGGCGTCATCAGGCAGTCTGAACTGCTCTCCATGTTCCTGAACAAGAAAATACACACGGCGGCGATAGTGAGAACAACTTATCAATGATTGAATTGGATGATACAAATATAAAATTTGCATAAAAGAGGATCTCGCCTCCTTCCTCCTCTTGCTGCCGCATTGCTCTACATGCTTCCCTTTTCCACCGCTAGTCTCGGCATGTTTCCCTCTACCACCAGTTGTCTCATCATTCTTCCGTCTGCCAACACTTACCCTATTTGGTTGCGGCGATCGCGAGTCGTCCTCCGAGTCGGAGTCCATTATGAGAATCACTTTCTTTGCCAAACAACTGCAAACTATACCATCATGTACCTTATGTTTACCGCATTTACAAACCTCACACACGCCACTTGATGTAGAGTCTGAGGATCCACTGTTTGGTTCAATCTTAGGAGGAGTCATCTGCAATTTTCTTGTCACATTGATATAACATTAAAAAACCCTAAGCTAGTAATATTATAGTACATTAAAAAACATTATTGTTATAGTGGAAATTTTTATTCTCAGAAATTTTTTATAGTACATTAAAAAACATTATTGTTATAGTGCATTCTACTAGTAATATTATACTAAATTATATTACCATGCATAAATTAATATAATAATTAGAAATCATTTTAACCCTAAGCTCGAATAAAATAAGACCAAAGATAGGTTAATAATCATTTATTGACTGGATGGCGGCGACGGGCGGCGCCGATGGGCTCCGAGGAAGGCGGCGACAGGCGGAGGGCAGCGGCGACGTGCTCCGGGACGTCGACGGCGGCGACGGGAGGAGGGGGGCGACACGGGAGTTTAGGGTTTAGAAAGTGAAACTAGGTTTTCGGACGGCGGGAGTGGAAAGTATATATAGGTGTATTAGCAGTGGCGGGCATGCTGACGTCATTCTGCCCATTACTGCTATTTTCTCTTAGTAGTGGCTGGCATGCTGACGTCATCCAGCCCGCCACTACTAATAGAGGTAGGGATTATATATATAGCATATAATACACTTCCTACAATGACGTGAAACACTTAGTAGCGCAGTGGTGAGCGGGGCTCACTTGGGGCCATGCGGTTCGAGGTTCGAAACTCGCTGCCGGCAGGCGGTTTGAGATTTGAACCTTGCTGTTGGCCCCAAACATTAAATATTTTAAAAAAATTTCTATTTATGTTTAATTAAATCCTCATTTGATCTTGAACATGTTTTAACAATAAATGACATAATTGATTTTACAAATACGCACGCTAAACATAAATGATCTAGCCTTGCACTAATTTTCCATCGCCATTGGTGCGTAGATAAGGAATCACACTGCCAAATGACAGTTTTGCTTCAACCACATTGATCCTTGATATGTCAACGAAAAACGGCACCTCATCAAACTGATTGTATTGTTCTTCGTCTTCGACTCCATCAACTCCAACAATTCTTTGTTTTCCTGGAGCAACGATGTATTTTTTCTCATCTTTAGGATCAAGTATGTAAAATACTTGTGCCACGGATTGAGCGAGTATCCAAGGGTCATCTTTATAAGCCACCTTATTAAGGTCAACTATCGTAAACCCGTAATCATCCACCTCCACACCTTCTGGATGTCTGACCCACTGACACTTAAATACAGGGATTTCTATAGAGTTCCCGTAGTTAAGTTCCCATATTTCTTCGATGTATCCATAGTAAGCATTCTTTTGTCCAGTGCTATCTTCTGTTTCTCCTCTGACACCACTATTTTGGCGCTGACTCTTTTGATCCTTTGCTTTGGTATAGAATGTGAAACCATTGATGTCATACGCTTGCCATGTTTTAACCATGCTCAATGGACCGTAAGACAATTTATTTATCATCATCTCTTCATCGGTTTCTACAATCGAAAGGTTTAGATCCCTCAGCCATGATGTGAAATAAATTTTGTGTTCTTTCATAATCCATTGTTCATCGCGATCTTCATTCTTTTCACGAATATCTTGCAGGTGTTGTTCAACATATGGTCTCATAATCGCCAACTGATGCATTACACTGTAATGTGATTCTCTTATTGTTTGGTAACTATTGTCTCGTATGATTTTCCTGCCTTTAGTTCCTTTACCGGTGAGTCTTCCATGGTGCCGGGACACGGGAACTCCTATTGGTCTTCCATCTCTTATGTAATCTGCGTAGCACTCAATGACTTCCTCAGTCGTGTAGCCCTCTATCATGGAACCCTCTGGATAAGCACGATTTCGTACGTAACCCTTGAAGATAACCATTAGACGCTCGTACGCATACATATTGTGCAGGTACGTTGGACCGAGAACAAAGATTTGGTCTGCTATATTTATCATATAGTGCTCCATAATATCAAAATATGAAGGAGGAAAGCACATCTCAAGCTGACACATAGTCTCCCTCATTTGTTTACGTAATTCATTTAACTCTTCAGTGTCGATCACCTTCCTTGATATGACTTTGAAGAAGTGACACATGCGTGTTATCACCATCTTCAAAAATGAATGTTTGACTCCTCTTACTGCGATGGCGAGGAATAGCCCAAGCATAACATGACAATCATGAGTGTTGTAGCCGCTCATCCTCAAATCTGCTACGGAGACAATATTCTTTATATTCATTGAGAATCCTGTTGGAGCTCTAATTCCATGTAGACACCTGCAGATTGATCTTTTCTCGTCAATTGTGAGGTTATAGCTAGCAGCCGGAAGGAAAAATTTTCCATTGGCCCTTTCCTGTGGGTGAAGCTCGGGTCTAATTCCGAGAGTTTGAAGGTCCCTTATAGGTTTCGTATGGTTTCCCAGTCACTTCGGGCCACGCCATACCTCCCCTTGAGCCACGTCAGTACAAGTCACACGCAGGTTGCCCCTTGTACCCCTCCACTATGGTGTTCCAAGTTGGTATGATCCATACCTCCAGTTAGGACTTACCCACTAGACTTGTGGTTAGTACAGAAGTGCTTTGTAACAGAGCCCGCAGATTGGTCCTTATAGTGCCCCGGGTGCGACCAACCAATGCCCTAGCTTGCACCCGGAACCCACCATACTTATAACATAGCCAACTCCAACAGAGTCCAGAGACAAGAATAACGAGGAAATACATATAGTAGAATCCATCTATCTACGACTCATTCTTTTATCCTATAGCAGTTGTGTCGGTACATTGGACACTAGCTAATATAATATTTGTAGAGTGACAAGGAGTGTTGGCTCAATAAGCATGGCTTGGGTTTGTATACAAGGACAGGGATCTAATAAATATAGTGTAGGGCTTGATATTTGACTAATGCAATATTATCCTATGAGTTATAGCGATATTTTATTAAAACATGGGCTCAATGATGATCAAAATGGGGGTTATGACTTGCCTTGATCCATGAATGGTGAAGGTGGAACCTCGGGGTAAGACTCCGGATCATCGACGGCGACGTAGTCTTCTTGACACGGAAAAGTAAATACGACATTCAATAAACAATCCAAAAATCAACCATACAAGCATACATGTTTTTGTTGGATTAAGTAAGGAGATAGAGTCTTAATTTTTAGGGAATTGTTACTTAAATACTTAGGATTAGTTTTTAAAGAGGTTTCTGAATTTTATAAATTGATATAAGTATTTTGTTCTAAGATGCGTTTATTTTCCCTTTTAGAGATGGAGTAAAAAGGTATAAAATAACCTTATTATTTTTATTGTAGTAAAAATAGTGAACTTAAGTTATTAGGTCTTCTGAATTTATTATATAAGTCTTTATGATATCTTTATAAAGTGATGAATTTTTATTATAAGAATTAATTAATTATCCTAAAAGGGCTTTTGCAATATTATTCAATAGAATAAAATGAGTAAAATGAACATTCTATTACTATTGCATTAAAAACAGTGAAATGGAGTCATTATGCCTTTCGAAATTAATATATGAATTTTTAAGGGTTTTTCTGAATTATTTTAATGAAATATAAATTAAATCCTAAAGGGGACTTTTCTTTATTATTTAATAAGAATATTTTGTGCCAAATAAACATACTGCTTTTAGTGCATAAAAGTGTAGAGAATAAAAAGACAAATTTTCCAGAATTAAAATGGTCAAATTTGGAGTTAATTTGAGAATGATATGAATTTATAGGCTTAAATTGATTTTTATGAATTTTATTTTAAACAGAAAACAGGCGTGGGTCCACAGTGAGCCAGGCCCACCATGGACCCACACACTGTGCGCGTGGACCGGTCAGATCTGGACCGTCAGATCCAGATCCGACGGTCGCCGGCGGGGCAGGGCGTTTAAGTGAAATCGGAGGGCTCAGATTGACCGATACCGGTCAACTCTGGTCAACGCCATCTAGGCCCTTGATCTTGGGTTTTAATCGCAACCGTCCCCCTCAGATCTGACGGTCACGATCAGAACCGGCAAGGTGGAGGCACGGGGGAGCCAGGGGGCTTCGTCCCCGACTCCGGCTGAGCGGCGGCGAGCCACGGCGATGGCGTGCGGCGGCCTAATGCCCTAGGCGTTGGCGAAAAAGGACAGAGGGTAGAAAGTGGAGTGCATCCGTACCAGAGACGGTGACGACGAGGGACTAATGGCGACCGGCGGTGAGGAGAGGCGGTGGAGGCCTTCGGGTTCGTCGACGGCGGCGAGCTCCGGCGGTCCTCCGGGCCAACGGGGGTGGGGCCGAGGAAGGGTGAGCGACGGCGCTCCCGGCGGTGTCGTTGGCGAGGGCGGTGGCGGCTCGGAGCACCGGCGAGGGCTTGCCGGAGTGCGAACAGAGGAGGCGGTGGTTTTCCGGGGTCGCAGAGCGTCGGGGTGTGCAGCTAGTGCTAAAAACGGGTGGCCAGGTTGCGGTGAGACCGAGGGCTCTTTATAGGGTCATCGGCGGCGTTGGAATTGCAAGAAACCGAAGGAAACCCGAAGGTTTCCAAACTTGCGCCGGCAAGAATTCCATGTGCGCGGATACCTTGAATCGGGATGAGATTGCGTTGGGTTTAGGGGGAAGGCGATCACCGGAGTATGGTACGTCTCGGCAGGGGCTCAATTTGGAAGATCCGGGCGGCCGGCGGCGGATTTGGTAGGGGGGCGCCGGATTAAGGAAAGAGGGAGGGTTTCCAACGGGGAAGAAGATATTGACATGTGGGGGCCACATGTCCGTGGGCGCGTGCGAAGGAAAGTGCACAGACAGGTAGGCTAGGGACGGCAGCGGCTGAGGGGTGAGGGCGGGGACTGACGGGCGGGGCCAGGCAGGAGCAACGTGCGGGAGAGAGAGGGGGCGCCGACCAGCGGGCCCGGGACGTCAGCGACGGAAAGGGGGAGAAGCGGCTGCCACGTGGGACCGGACGAGCGTGGCGCGTGGGAGAGAGAGGGTGGGAGTGCGCCGACAGGCGGGTCCCACCTGTCAGGGGCTCAGGCAGTGGACCGGGCTGGGCCGAGGGAGGAATTGGGGGTTGCGGCCCACTAGCAAAATAAATGTATTTTCGATTTTAAATATTTCTAGAAAATAATTTATTTGTTTAGAGGTTGAATCACTATTGCTAAAATTTTGTAAAAATTCTCAAAAATATTTCTTGGCCTCTAGTTTCCATTATAAATTTTTCAGGTTCAAATTTGAAATATTTCTCCCTATTTTGTTTTAATTGGGTTCTTTTAGCCTTTTCTTTAATTAAATAAATCCTTTGTATTCCAGAAAATTTATTTCCCTTATTTTTATTTCATTTTTAATTTTAGGATGTTACAGACCCTCCCCTGACATTATAAGAAACCATGATAAGAACATAAACAAAAGGTGTGCATGTGTAGTAATGTCGCTTCTCTATGTATACCACTATCGTCGTTGTCCAATTTGATGGTCGTTGGGGTCTTCTCATCACAAAAGGTATTGTAGAATTTTACCATAATAGTCAATGGGGCTTGTCCCATTGTTATTACCAAATAGTCCCCTTGTGTTAGGCCAGCTCTTCGGCTAAATTCAGCCCACCCTTTGTGGAGGCATATCGTATTGCCTCCCCCACAACTCACAACCTCAACCTCAGTGGTGCACCCATATCTTGTCATTATTTTGAGGGTGTCGCCAACACGAATGTTATTGACCTCACAAAATATTTTTGATAAATACTACAACTGTAATAAATGTGCTTCTATTTGTTAACACAATAAACAGGACATGCAATGTATGAAAAACTATAACTAAACTTGGTGATGCCTACCATGAACTAGATGATTGATCTTTATTAAGCAACTATCAGGAACATAGGTTGGTAATTGTAGATTGTTTGGAATCCTTGCCATATGCTAATTCACAAATTTCGGATAAATGATTTTATAAACTGAAATTTAATTGTTAGAATGAACAAACTTATGAGAATGAGAATGCAACTGAGGTGCGGAGGGCACGGGTGATGGAGCAACGAGGAGCATGACAAAGGCGACAGTGATGGTGCTGGGAGTATAGGGTTAGGGTTGCGTGAAATGAAAGCATGACGATTCACTTCGGCGCCCTGCCTATTTATTAGTGGGAGGTATCAGTGACAGGTGATAAACTTCTTTAGTGACGGGTGGAAATATAACCCGTCACTAATGGGGGTGCCCCTCTTTAGTGACGTGTCATACCATGACCCGTCACTATAAGGTAGCGTTACTGACGCGTGTGAAACAACCCATCATTAAAAGTGTATTACTGATGCACATCTTTTGCCCGTCACTAAAGACGTGTCACTAAAGACCTTTTTGTGGTAGTGAGAGTAGTCCAAATCTACCTAGCAGTACGTAGGTGCTGGACCCTATCAAACTCGTTCTGGCTCAGACTTGTGAACAGTATGTTCCTAGCTTTACAATTAGAATCATACTGTTGTTTCTCAGCCTCAGTGGTACGAGTATCCGTGATCACATATTGAGACACAACAATTTCCTAGATTGCATTTCTTTGGCTTTGAAGAAAATCCTCCATGCGCACCTTCCAGTATGCAAAATACTTCTCATCGAACAGTAGAATCTTGTTGTGTCTATCCATGTCGCCTACAGATCACAAACCGGTTAAGGTCAACTGGTGATCTAACTGGCTCTAATACCAATTGTAGGACTGAAACAGGCGACTAGAGGGGATGAATAGGTGCCTCAATAAATTCTTTCAAATTTATGGCCTTTTCTAAACACCCAATGCTCCTTTGAAAGAACAAACGAAAGCAAATAAGATTTCAAAGAAAAATTCCAGAGAAAGCAAGTACTATCACTCTTCTGTCAGATATGATATGATGTAACAATTTAAGATATCATAAGCACTGAAAATAATCTAGCCTTGAAAAAGCTATTGGTGTTCTAGTAGAAAAGGCACCTACACAGATCTCAGAGGCAGATTCACAGATTAAACGATGGATCAATAAGTATATCACCAAATCACATGCATTTTATCAAATATATGATAAACAACCATGGTTCACAGGTATTGATCAAAGGAATAACATGCACAGGAAAGCACTTAAATAATTAGATAACATTCATGAAATATTTCTCATAGCAATATACGCGAATATTTGAGATGCAGTGAATAGAGCCCTTACCTATTTACCTGTGTATAAACTACAGCTACACGAAAATCGAGGTAAGGAAGAACTGTAGTCGCATTCAAACTCCTGTGTGCGAAGAAACATAAGCTGGATACAACACTACAGGAGAAAACCTATTTGCCGAGTGCCTAGGGAACTCGGCGAAGCCTATTTTCCACTTGGCGAAGGCTTCGCCGAGTGCCACAATAGGCAAAGGGCACTCGACACAATGGTTGTTGGCGATGAGACTGTTTGCCGAGTGCTTTTTATCGGACACTCGGCGAAGCCTTCGCCGAGTGCCTTGTAGGCTTCGCCGAGTGCCATGTGAGGCACTCGGCAAAACTAGTCGTCTAACGGCCGGGGCGCGCCCTAACGGCATTTGCTGAGTGCCTCATGTGGCATTCGGCGAAGTGCCTTTGTCATGTGCACCATGTGGCACTCGGCGAAGTGCCTTTGTTGTGTGCCCCACGTGCCACTCGGCAAAGCCACGCAAGGTAGCGCGCACGTGGCACTGTGGCTTTTCAAATCCATAGTGCTTTGCCAAGTGCCACATAAAATAGCATTCGGCAAAATACCTAGAACGCACAAAAACGCGCCACGTGGCACAATTCTGTGCGTTTTGTGTGGCTTTGCCGAGTGCTACACTCGGCATTTTTTTAAAATTTATCCAATGCACATTTCATCCCAAAATTCACATTCAATCACAAAATTCATCACAAATTCATATTTAATCACAAAATTCACCACAAATTCAAATCTCATCACAAAGTTCATCACAAATTCACATTTCATCACAAAATTTACATTTCATCATAAATTTCTCGACAAATCACATTTCAACATAAATCCCATGAGTCAATCACATCACAAAGCATAATTTAGTTCACAAGTTCAAGTTTACATTATAGTTCACAAGTTCAAGTTCACATTATATTTTACAAGTTCAAATTCACAACGACAACTCACATCATGCCTCACAAGTTAGTAAATCTCACAAGTTAGTCTCAGAAGTTAGCATTACCGCTCTGCCTAGTGTACGGAGATGGCTGCGTGTTTGATCCTAATGCCGATGAATGGAACTGCAAAAAAGAAAATAGTTAGCATAATTGTATATAACAATAACGATAAAAACAATATTAGAAACTCACATTGCTGCTCTGTGGAGTCTGCAGAGATTGTGAGGGTTGAGGAAGTTCAGGAACGCCCATATGACCTGAAAAGATCCACCCATCTGCACAAACCACTACTGCATCTAGGCCTGCATCTGAGCCTACATCCGAGCCTCCATCTAGGTCTACCACTCGGTCCTTTGTAATCTTTCTTCATTTAGTTGGGCCTACAAACCATTAATTCACAGTCATTAACGTTCCAAAACAAACAATTTTAAATGTTCTATGATTGATGAAAATGAACTAACCTATAGATCGGCAATCCTACCCATAGATGTGTCTCGGTGAGGGCGTATACCTAGACCGGAGGTCGAGCTCTGATATGTCACCTCAGATAGAGAGGGGGTACTACGGGTATCAATGGCGTCATCGCCCATCAAATATCGCCCATGTCTCTTTCCTCCTCCAGCCCTCATGACCACCTCTCCATCGATGTCATGTGCGGCTGGGTCATAATAGGGACCGTGCACTTCCCTCGCCATCTCTGAATAGTCCTAGAGGCGTTGATATGCGTTCTGATTATTGTACGACTCAGCGGTGTCATTTGGATTGTAAGTATTGCCTTCAACCGCCCTCCCTTTGTGAGCTAGAGCATATGCCATGACTTGGGAGCATTCCTGACCCGCATTGGCCGTTGACTAAAACAAGAAGATAGTTAGAGTTATATTGTGCAATTAAGTGAAAAAAAAGAAACAAGTAACTACATACCCATCTCATCCTAAACTGGTCGAGGTTCAGCGAGCCTTGATGGTGTGCTGCCCCCGGCATGAGTAGGCGTCTATGGTGGCATGCATTGTGACTGCTCTGCCACTCGGCAGAACACCACCTATCAACAATTTGGCCCCAACATTCAAGATGAGAGGCACACCACTGTGGAGGTACCTATTCGATGCAAGTGAAGTTGTTAATGAAATAATATTAAGTATTGCAAGATACACGATAATACACTTACCATCATGTATTCCTCTCGTGTTAGAAAGGTGGTCCGGGCCTCCTTTTTATTCTTCCTCTCTCGGCGGTGCTGAGCGTAGAAGTCGATAACGGATTGAATGCGCGCCTCATAATGCATGTCGGTGACAAGCTTCTTGGCGGCTCTATTAATAACAACGGTAGCCTGATCTGCATACCCTTCATCACATCTATAAAAATCCTACATATAAATGTAAAGAGAATGTTATGTAATCCACATGTCAATAGTATTGACACATATATTAAGAAAATAAACTTACCTAGAGCTCAACCCTGACTCGATCGGCTAGGTGGGGAAATTGTCTCCCTTCCCGGTCAGGGGCGTCTGGTGCACTTTTGTAGTGCCTCCATGAGTACACCGGCTCCATCCTCCCATCAAAAGATACCAAACCAGTGAACTTTTCCTTTATAAGAAGATCGAGGATGCCGTTTATGTGGCGTGAGCACTCACGGCCTCCTCATTAAACCATAATCCAGTTCCTACCCCGGTGTCATTAAAAAGTATTACTATGTGTTAAAAACTAAACTGACGAAAGGAATACATTATAGACTTCATATAGCAACCTACCTATTTCTATCGGGTCGGATGAGCACACGATTAGCTACTGCACGGGTCGCCTCGAGAGTGACGAAGGACCACACAACCACACTGCAACCGCTTCCGTAGCCTGCTCATCTCCCTCTGCCCCAACCTCCTCCCAACCCTCTTCCATAACCTCTTCCTCCTATGTCCTAGCCTGCTCCTCCTCCACCTCATCTGGCACATAATCAACGTCATGGAGGGATGCCGGTATCTGGCTGGTAGTTTCACTCGAGGGCGCGGGTGCCTTTCCTCTTGCTGCTGATTTCTACGTTCTCCCACCTCGAAGTCTATATGAGGACCCGACCTCATCTTGAAAGCGGGTGGATTTACCGCCTTTTCCTACTACTGCATTTATCATTTTTTTTAAAACCCCCATCATATTTCAATCACCTGATACGAAAAAGAGTAAATCACTAAACCAACTAAATCAGTAGTGGCCTAGTAGGGGAGAGGGAGGTAGGCAAGAACCAAGAGGGATGGAGGGGTTGACATGGAGAGGAGGAGGATGCGGCAGGGTTGTGGATGGTGGCGGCAAGGTGGTCACCACAGTTAATCTAGCTATAGCTAGTTGCTTGTTTATATATTTGGATCACATGTGTGATTTGCTATGTTGATAAAGATTGATAAACTGAGAGGACACAAACAAGCATATTAATTTAACAAACCATTATAAATAAATCAACTGAAAACAGCAACCCACAAGAAATTAAACCTGGGCAAGTTCCTAATCATGTAAATATGAAACTTAATTAAGGTTCTGCATATATACATATACACATACACATACACATACTTATGCACATAACATGTAAATGTCGATGTCCAAACAAGTTTCAACACATAAATGTATTTGTCATGATAAGGTGAAGGGAACAAATGGACCTCTCTTTTTTCATGAAATTAACACAATTACATTATACCAAGCTAGCTGCAGTGGTAGAAAGTTTGTTCAATTTATTCTAAGTTGAATTATGGGATTCCAAAAAAACCGCTATGCATAATACACTTGACTGCTTGAGGCTTGAGCCCTGTTAAATTACTAATAGAGCCAATTAGAAAGTATATAAACTTTCTGATGAAATTGAGTATCTGAAGAATAGAAGTATTAAACATGCCAACTAACAAGGCAACTCAACAGTCAATGTATGATTTGCTTTTAGATAACACACTATGCTATATATTACCAATGGAATCTATGCATATGAATATATCATAATATCTTGTACAGTCAACATCTAATTTGCGATTTGCAAAATTTAGTTACCGCAACCAAAAATCTGGTGTCAATGCTACCTATCAGTTAGGCAAAAAAATATTTCAAGAAGCAACTGATGGAATATAAAAATAATTTTATTTTGCATTTTGAGATCAAATTTGTATCAATAGTCTCTAAAGTAGTTAACCATATGAACCAACTGAAATCACAAAAGGAATCATGCTTAGATGGAACTGGAGGGGGCTGCCATGGGCCGGGGGCGGCGGGGGCGGCAGCTGGTGGCCGGTGGGGGGTGGGGGCCGGGGCCGGCGGTCAGGGGCCGGTGAGGGCTGGCGGCGGGCACGACGAGGGGGGAGGCGGGCGCGGCGGGTGGCGCAGGGTACGCGGGCCCGGTGGCGGTGGGGCCGGCGGCCGGAGCGAGGGGGACCGATGGCGGGGGATGGAGGGGGCTGCCGGGCGAGGCCTGCCAGCGGCCGGCGGCGTGGGTGGGCTGCTGGAGGCGGCGGGACTTGGCTAGTGGCTGGAGGTGGGGAGCATAGGAGCGGCCAGCGATGGGGGCATAGGGCGTAGGGGGGCGGTGGGGTGCAGGGGAGCAGGGGGTGGCGGGGTGTAGGAGAGCAGGGGGGCGGCGGGGTGCGGGGGGCAAATCTGGGCGCAATAAGTGCGTCCAGATCTGCGGGGCTTTTTTAACCCTAAACGCTATTCGCCGAGGTTGGTACTCGACAACTGTTATTTTAAAAAAAAAACTTGTTTTGCCGAGTGCCAATAGCTCTGGCACTCGTCAAAGGTGATTTTTTGCTTATTTGTCGAGTGCCAGAGCTATTTGCACTCGGCAAAGATTTTTTAAATTTTTTTTCAAAAAACTAAAATAGAAAATATACAATAAAAATTTCATAATTTGGCATTACATAATATATACTTAGTTTTCATCCTAGAAATTTTGTTAGTTCAAAAAACCAATTTAAAGCACTTGTATTTCAAAATTAGGATCGCACAATTAAAATCCTATAAAGAACTTCAATTATCGAAAAATCGCAAACTAGCCCTAAAAATGCCAACTTTTGGCATGTTATAAGCAATATTGGGTTTTAGTAGTACAAAAAGTTTTAAGTTCAAACAAATTTAACAATATCGACTTGCTCCTAAACCCAACTCATTCCATCCCTAATTTAACTAATAAACCTTCTCGAAGATTGTCCAATTTCTTAAGGTCATACATAAAAACTTAGTCAAAACATTATGAAATTTTTACCACAGTATATATGTATGATATAATAACACCATGTCAAGTATCATATTTTTTAGGCTTCAATTTAATTTTCTATAATTAAAAAACCTTGGTGCTCTATGTTGCCAGTTGAGTGTCGTAACTTAGATTTTTGAATATTTAGTTATATGTAGTGCTAAAAGATTACAAATAGACTCATGAACATAAATATGTTTTTTCTAGAATTTATTAGTCATTATTTCATGTATATGCAGTTCAATTTTGATCTACTTCAAATTAAATCCTAGGAACATGATTAATTATTTAAAAACAACAAAGTAACTCAGAAAAATATGAAACTTTACCATGAATTAAAAATGTTGAATTAAAACTGTAAAAAAATCAATTTCAAAATATGTATAAAATGTCATATGTACATATATTATGAGTTCACATGAAATAATGGGTACCTCCACTTCTTTGCCGAATGCTTTTTAAATAGCACTCGGCAAAGGTAATTGTTTGGTTATTTGTAGAGTGCCAGTGCTCTTTGCACTCGGCAAAGATTTTTTAAATTTGTTTTAAAAAAACTAAAATAAAAAGACATTAAAAACTTCCATAATTTGGCATTATATAATATACACTTATTGTTCATCCTAGAAAAGTTCTAAGTTCAAATAAACAAATATAAGGCACTTGTAGTTCAAATTTGCGATCTTTTAATTAAATTTCTATAAAGAACTTTAATTAATAAAAATAGCAAATTAGCCCTAAAAAATATCAATTTTTGACATGGTATAAGATACATTGGGTTTTAGTAGTACAAAAAGTTTTAAATTCAAACAAAGATTTGAATATCGATTTTCTTATAAACCTAACTCATTCCATCCCTAAACTCATTAACCTTCTCGAAGATTGTCCAATTTCTTAAGGTCATGCATGAAAATTTCGTCAAAATATTATGAAATTTTTATCACAGTATATATGTATGATATAATGACACCATGTCAAGTATCATATTTTTTAGGCTTCAATTTAATTCCTCTATAATTAAAAAACCTTGGTGCTCCATGTTGTCGATTGAGTGTCGTAACTTAGATTTTTTTAATATTTAGTTATATGTAGTGCTAAAAGATTACAAATAGATTCATGAACATAAATATAATTTTTCTATAATTTATTAGTCATTATTTCATGTACATACAATTCAAATTTAACCTACTTCGAAGTAAATCCTAGAAACATCATTAATTAATTAAAAATAGCAAGCCCACTCATAAAAATATGAACATTTTCAATGGACTAATATATGTTGAATTATGACTGTAAAAAAAAATTCAAGTTCAAAACATGTATAAAATGTGATATGTGCTTACATTATGATTTCACATGAAATAATGAGCATTTTCACTTTGCCGGGTGTTTTACGTTTGGCACTCGCCAAATATAAGGGTTTGCCGAGTGTCCGTTAGTGGCACTCGACAAACCCTAATTTCTCCCTATAACGTTATAACGGCGGTAGGAAAAATGGGGCCGCGGGATTTTCCTAGTTGTTTGCCGAGTGTCTTAGCCGTGGCACTCAGCAAACCATCATTTTTGCCATGTGTACAAAATTTGCCGAGTGTATTTTATGGTACACTCGGTAAACTAGGGTTTGCCGAGTGTCTGAAATAATGCACACAGCAAAGCCGCGGGTACTTGGCAAACATTAGCTTTCCGGTAGTGCGGTGCGATGGCCCTAGTCGCTGCGTCGGTCGGAAGCAGGCAGAGCACTGCGTTGGTCCAAAGCAAGGAGAGCGCACGGAGCACATGCGTCGGTCTCAAGCAGACAGGGCACAAGAAAAGACAGCTAGGAAGCAGGAACCTCAATCTTCACGATGAAAACAGTGCAGATATAAACAATGCAACAATAAAATATACCTTGATTCACATGCAGGGATAGCTTGGATGGCGGACTGATGCTACAGACCGGAGGCAATCTGCGATGATAGAAAAAATCGGCTACAGAAACAATCTCCGTGATAAAAATTTTAGCCCGAAGAAATGGTGGTGCACAGTAGAGGAAGATGATGACCCAAACACTCAGATTTTTCATTTCAAAAAAATTGGTGAAACCCTAGGTTTAGATGGCCTTTTATATGTAAATAAAAAAGGAAAAGACTTAAATACCCTTAGGGTCTCAAGTGTTCACTAGGCTAAAAAGTAAAATCCCATCTAAAGGTATTTTCTCCTGATTTGAAGCTTTCGTAGCGATTAGAACTTCTTCAGGACCCTTCGATCTCGATCCGATGGTTTTGAGCCAAAATCAACAAAGCCCTCTAGATCTTTGACATGTGTCACCGATCCGCGAAATCGATCATCCATTCATCCATGTCTTGCTTCATCTCCATGTGTACGCCCGAGATCTTCCTCAACTTCACCCGACATCCTTTATCATCTGGCATCAAGCTCCCCGCTTGACCCTGATCACCTGTCGTTGATAGTTGACTCGCATCTCTACCCTGTACACAATGAGACAAGAAAAACACGAATTTCCATGCAAGCACATATCTCAATGCACACTGATCCCTTCGGTGAACTCAACCAGGCTAACACACGCCCAAACCCTAAACCGGGTAAACTTGTCAATCAGTCATCACTAAGATAAAACCATAGTGCAGCTCCACTTGGTTTCTCACACACAAAAATTCCTCTCGGCCGATACCTTTTTAGAGCCACCTACCATCTTCTCCACCAAGTATCAGCCAAGCTATCGTCTAGACAACTTGTCAACCACTTTGGTGGTTCTTGGTGGTTTTTATAACTTTAGATCAATGTTTATACCACAAAAGTTGTCAACGATCCTCCTCTTGCTTTAATGCAATTCCCTTCTAACTTCCTTGAATCGGCCACCCCCTCTTACCGCCGATGCACTTCTTTGGGTGAGGCAGCCACTTGTCAATCCAACTACCGCATGTGCTTCGAGACCATGAGCCTTTGTCTCAAGGGTTTTATTTCGGATTTTCTGCTGACCTCATCATTTGGTCCCTTCGGGGACCAATCAGAATACGACTGCCCCCATCGGTTGATCCTGACTGATGTGTGTCCAGATGAAGAATCCATTAGGATCTTTAAAGAAAGATGGAATCTCCCCTTGCCTCCTTCCCATCAACTTCACCGTCGGCCATCTTCGCAAAGCTTCATATGAATTCTATCACCCGATGGTTTCTGTGAGTCAATTTGTATTCGGCTAACTCCCGGCCCATCTCTTCTTCATTGACCAGATCCATGTTCGTGGGGAAATCAAGGATGGCATCGAGTTTGATCGTCTTTTGCCCATGGCTGATACGGTCCCTTGCGGTGATCCTATTTCCTGGTCGGCCTGCCATGCGAGCTCGGCCGACTTTCATCGATGGTGGGACGAGTAGAGGGTCACCTCTTCAATCGGCCTTCAAAGTTGTACTACGAGCGGCTACACCCTGGCTTCGATGACGGGGCCCTTGAGGTAAAAGTTTTGCTCGTCTCTTTGTTTGCTTGTCATTATATTCTTTTGCTTATTCTTTGTTGGTCCAGGAGGGTGATCTCGATGCCCTGACAGAAAGTCACAGCGGGCAACTGTTGGCGTAAAAGATTACGCTAACAGGTTTCTGTAGAAAAGAAACTAACAAACGAAGTGTTTGTGAAGCAAACTCTTCTAAGCCTCCGAAAGGATAATAGCTTAGAATAGTTCGAAAGTGTGTATTGAATCACTTGTAATCAGTCCCTATTACAGGGTGAAATGGGGGGTATTTATAGGCCTAAATACTAAGGAAAAGACCTATTTACCCCTCTATTACAACCGACATTAAGGAAACTATTCAGTTTCCTTAATAGGGCTAAAATGGTAAAAGACTAATCTAATAGGATAGAAGATAAGTATTCCATCTTAGCTGGCAGAAAAGATCCTGAAGGGCTTTGGTTCGAAGGCATACTTCGAACCAGTGTCTGTCATCGGGCTTCGAACCAGGTTCTGGGCATCTTCGAAGATGGTCTTCGGACAATCTTCGAACTGGTTGACTGTCTTCATGCTGCTTTGGCAATAACCCCGAAGATGAGATATTTTCCCCCAACAGTAGCCCCTCGAATACGCTTCTCCGTTTGACCTGTAACGTTAGGAGAGCAGTATACGGAAAGAAAAGATAACCAATCATAGGGGTTATTGGTTTTTATTTTATCTTCGAAATGCATGAAGATATGAACTTCGAATCAATTATAAGGTAATTACTTTTCGAACTATCTTAGAACTGACTCAGGAAGTTCGAAAGTCTTTTTAGACTTAGAAAAAATAGCCGTTAGTTCCTGTTTCTAACGGAAGTTATATGATGCGTTATTTCCGGAGGAATATAACGGGCGGGAATACGAAAAGGCAGAGCCCAAACGGTAACCAACGGAACGATTAGGCTATAAATAAAGAGCCCAAAACTTACCCGATTACCTTTTCACCGCTTTCTCTCAGTTAAAAACTTTTGAGTCCTTTGAGTTCTTGAGCCCTAGCCTCTGAGTTCTTGAGCCCTAGCCTCCATTCCTTCAGATCAATCCAGCAATCGCGATGGTGAAGACCAAGGGATCTGCACCTCCTTCGGCTTTGGCTCGGCAACAGGCGGCCGCAGCAGCAGCAGCAGCAACCTTGGCGGTGACTCCTTCGATGCAGGCGGCAGCATCCATGGCGGCAGGAAGGAGAAATCCCCAAATCCCCGACGACCAAGGTCTGTGCCCACCCTCGACTAAATACTTGGATCAATCTTTTGAGTTGGGGCCGTCTACCTGCAAGAAAGAGTCTTTGGCAATCACAGCGGGGGGAAAGATTAGTGATGGGGTTATGATTCGGAAGCCGGGCAAAGAATCGATTCCATCACCGAGACCCGGAGAAGTTGTAGTGTTCGAAGCTTTTTTCGAAGCGGGCTTGGGCCTCCCGGCTGTGGATTTCTTGGCCGAAGTACTTGACTTGTTTCATGTAACCCTCCCCCAGCTGTCTCCGAATGCTGTAGCCAGATTAGCTATCTTCGAGTGGGCACTGAGAGCCGAAGGTTGTGAGGGGAGGGCTGAAATCTTCGCTGCGCTTCATAGAGCAACTTGTCAACCAAAGACCTTCGTAGGCTCCGGAGGTGAGAAAGTGGTGGTTTCCTTCGGAAGCATCAATTTTAGGCTTCGCGATGAATATGCGCTGCAATTCCCTGCTAAGGCCATCAATGCTAGATGGTACACCGATTGGGTTCTGAGGTGGTTTTATGCCGAAGTTGGAGTGAGGAGTCCTCTGGCCGGTCCCCTCAAAGAAATCCAGTTCCGGAAGGAAGCCTTAGTGCAACCTGACGAAGGCCAACTCGAAGCTCGCCTCAACTTGCTTCAGAAAATCAGCAGAAGGTTGAGTATGCGGGACTTAGCCGAAGAGTTCCTCGGACTGCAAATTCCTCCGTTGATGGCCAACTGGCCTATCGTCTTAGAAGATGACTCGGAAGGCGGTCTTCGCAAGATTAACTATACTTCGAGCCCTGCAGGTAACTTCGAAACCAACATGCATAGTACATACTTACTTCGAAGAAAGACTAACTCGAATTATTTTTTAGCTTCTTCAGCCCCTATTACTTCAGAGCAAATTGTAAGGGCTTCGGAGAAGATTTTGGGTGCTCCAACTCCGTCGGAAAAAGAATGGCGAATCAAATTAGTCGGAAGTTGGGAGCGATTTAACAGAGTATGGGGAATGCTGGAGTTAACTCCACCCCCTCTGATGGATTGGGTGCCTCAGGAGAAAGGCCCCAAGAAAAGAGTAGCTGAAGCCGGAGCTTCAGGTTCAGCAAAGACTCCGGTGAAGAAGGTGGCTCGAAAGCCAAAGAATCTCGCACCTTTGGATCCTGCTCCTTCAAGCTCAAGAACCTCACTTTCTGGTTCTAAAGAGGACGAAGGTATTTTATTAGTAAAATTAATTGATGAAGATGCAACTCAACGAAGTATTCACATTGAAGATACTGCAGGTATTCCGGAGCCTCAAGCCAACATCGAAGAAGTAAGAGCTCCGGATACCCAGGAAGAACAAATCGAAGCCCCTATGGGTGTAGATGAGGCCGAAGTGCCTGCGAACGTACCGGAGTCTGGAGATAATGCTGATCAACCAATGACTTCGGTAGTTCAAGAAGATACAACTCAGGCCGGAGTTCCTGTGGATGAAGGTGGAGTCGAAGTCACTATGGCTTCGATTCTCGAAGAAGTAACGAGGACTCTTCAGGACGATGCTCCTGCAGTCCAAGATTTAGCGGCTGATTCGGATGAGGACTACACTTTTGATCCTCCGATCAGTCCGGTGCTCGATATTCCAGAGAATGTCGAAGGTAAATTTTGCATAATTCTTATCAATTTTTGCAAAATTATACAATGTGTAATATTTTTGTTTTTTCAGAGCCTCCTGTTGTCGAAGTATCCCTCGAAGATACAATTCAAAGACCTTCGACAACTTCGGAGCCACAACCGGGGGTTACTCTACCGGGGCCTGGAAGAGGAAAAAGACACATAGAGCCTCTCCCTGCTCAAGGATCGACTTCATCTGAGTCAACAGATGAAAGTGAATCGACTGAGGGGGGGCCATCTTCAGAAGTTCCAAGGACCTCGGAAGAACCCTCCGGACCCTCGCTAAGCAGGGCTGATCAGAAAGCTTTAGTAATGCTTCCTCTCATAACTCCATTTTTGGAGGAGAAAACCGGACTTGGGACTTTGGTTAAACCTTTGGGTGAAGCCAGTCGCAAAGTCGGGGAAACAGAACTGGTAGCCCTTTTAAGCAGAGCGAAGGGTTCGGAGCTTAATATTGCTGTGGAAAGAGCAGCTTATCAGGTATAAAGCATCTTCGAACCAAATAATGAATTATATATGAATAATTTCTTATTCCAGTTTTTCTTTTTTCTTAGCAAGCAGTCTTAGCCCGCGCTGCAGCTTTATCGAGCGAAAACGAAATTGCTCAACTTCGGGAAGAGAACGAAACTCTTCAAAGAAATTTTAACTTCTCCGAAGGTCGAGTAGCTCAAATGGACAATGTAATACTAGCAGAGCGAAGGGCTAGGCAAAGCTTGGAGGCTGCGAAGAAAGAGCTCGAAGCAGAAAGAATTGTGCTTCGGGCAGAGATTGAAAGACTGCGGACGGAGGATGCTGCCAAAGGGTCTGAACTTGTAAGGCTACAAGAAGAAGCTGGCCAACTCCGGACTCAGAAGAATGCTTTGACTACGGAGAATGCTAGAATCTCCGGAGTTTTAACAGAAACGACTTCGGTCAAGGATGCACTTAATGCGGAAAAGCTCAAGTCTGAGAAGGTGGCTTCGGAGGTCATCGAACAGATGCTAGGTGTCTTGGAGTACTTCGGTACTACTGGATCACTACCTTCGGATGACAATGTGACTCTGCTGCGCCGGCTAAAGAGGATCCAAGGAGCAGCGAAGCAAATGAAGACGGCAGGCATACGTTATGGAGAACTCTCCGGACAAGTGTCTGCCCTTGGAATACTTCGCTACTACGAGGATTTGGGCCGAACAATCACTCCGAGCGCAGAAGGCTCCATCATCTTCGACGACGCGAGACTTTTGACTCCTTCCGAAGGCGTAGCTACTGCTTGGCGAGCCTTCCAGACTTCGTGGAGAGCCGAAGGTCGATCTGCGATCAAGGCTTGGATTGATGAAGGCCAACGCCAAAAGCAAGTTCGGAGCCAAGCTTCGAGCAGTCAGCCTCCTCCGAACCCGCAGGTTTAGGATTATTTAGGATTTTTTGATTATGTAAAGCTGATGCTTGTAAATATTTATCAATGAAAGTCTTGTTTGTCATATTTTTAGGTTTTGCCTCTTATGGAAGATATCGAAGTGTTAGAGCTTAACAGCGAACTTCGCTCACTGTGGAACACCTTCGAACTTCTAAAGAGTTATAAGCGTCCTCGATTTCTTATTCCTCGAGATGACTCTGGCGTTATTGCGCCCGAAGTAATCAAAGACGTATTGTCTTATATCAAAGAGGAAGATAAAGAGATTGACGCAAACACCTCGTCTTCTGAAGACACTAATTGGTCCGAAGACGAAGGTGAAGCCCAAAATAAAAGGTCTGAAGATCTTAGAAGCTGGGAAAGAAGCCCCGAGCGGCTTCGAACTTGGGCCGAGCTTCAACAGGAGCAAAAGGATTTTAGAGCTTCGAAGGGGAGGAAGAGAGTTAAACGTAAAGTTCTTAGAACTTCCGATGTTGGAACTAGTCGTTCCACCCCTAGCTCTCGGGACCGAAGAGGTATCCGATTCCTTCTTGGTATAGATACCAATTTTTCATAATGTAATCTGTAAACACATTTGTTTCAATAATGAATGCCGATTTAAAATTGTCTCCATAATTACTAGCCCCTCTTTGGGTATAAGCAACTTCGAACTGTATTCAAAGATGGTTATGCGCAAAGAAAAAACTTCGGAGTACAATTTTTTGGGGGTTCGGAGCCCCTCTGTCATTTAAAGATCTTTTGAAATCTTATAAAATGCCTTCGACCTTTGTAGTCAGAAGAATGGTAACTTGGTACCTTTGTTTGTTTCATGAGAGAAATCAATTGAGATAACTTTCAGGACACTTTAGTGTCTTAAAAAATTTGTCACTTTGAACGCATATGAACAGACATTCGAAGCTCATGGCTTAAATGCTGTTTTGCTTTAGCCACCTTCGACTATTTTTGCAGAAGTCTACCAGCCGTAGCTTGGACTTCGCAGAAATTGTAGCCACCTTCGGCAATTTTTGCAGAAGTCTACCAGCCGGAGCTTGGACTTCGCAGAATTTGGCCACCTTGGGCTCTTTTTTGCAGAAGTCTACCAGCCGGAGCTTGGACTTCGCAGAATTTGGCCACCTTCGGCTCTTTTTACGGATGTCTGCAAGCTGCAGCTTGGACTCCGCAGATTTTGGCCACCTTCGGCTCTTTTTACGGAAGTCTACCAGCCGAAGCTTGGACTCCGTAGAATGTGGTATTGGCTCTTTTACGGATGCTTACAAGGTATCAGCTTGGGCTCCGGATGGATTTCAGCCACCACACCGGAGGCTTCGACTTTATAGGTACGAAGTCCGGAAATACAACCCAGCTTAATGACACTTCCCTCTCGATCGACTTCCGTCCCAGCGCGTCCGCTCGGGAAACTAGGAGTGTCAAGGGGAAGGCAACCATCAGGGTGTATGCTTTATTAATTTAGAGGTGATTACAAGCGAATTACAAGGAGCCCTTATGCGAAGTATCGCTTTAGGTGCTCCGCATGCCACGTATGTGCTAACTCTTCACCTTCTAAATTAGCTAATTTGAATGAACCAGGGCGCCCTGAGCGGACAATTAGATATGGACCTTCCCATTTATTGCCTAACTTCCCTGGTGCTATAATGCTTCGTAGAACAAGATGACCTGGCCTTAACTCGATGAGCTTAACCTTCGGGTCATACCAAGTCTTCGTCTGCTGATGATACTTTGATAAATTAGCTACAGCTCGAAGTCTTGTTTCTTCTGACAAATCTAACAAAGCTTGTCTTTCTTCTTCGATGTCTGGTTCGGTGCTGCGAAATGAGCCCCCTTTGAGCTCTGTTGGAGTCCTTGCTTCATCTCCGAATAGTAGTCTGAACGGAGTAAAACCTGTGGACCTTGTTTGCGTAGTCCGAATGGACCATAGAATCTTTGGAAGCTCTTCGGTCCACAGTCCCTTTGACAACCCTACTATTCTTCGATTTAGCCCTGATAAGATATTTCCATTGGCTCGCTCAACGGCTCCATTCGACTGAGGATGTCTCACTGCAGCAAAACATAGTTGAATGCCTAGGTCTTCGCAAAACTTCTTGAAGGGTTCTGCGTCGAACTGTGTTCCATTATCAACCGTGAGATATCTAGGCACTCCGAACCGGCAAATAATGTTCTTCCAGAAGAATTTCTATACATTATTCGAAGTGATAGCTGTTAAGGGCTCTGCTTCGACCCACTTAGAAAAATATTCGATAGCTACCACTGCGAACTTCAGATTTCCCTTTGCTAACGGAAAGGGACCAATTAGATCCATACCCCATCTGGCCATAGGCCATACCGGAGCAATGACTTGAAGAGCTGTTGGTGGGCGATGACTCCGTCGACCCATCCACTGGCATCCTTGACAAGTACGGACCAAGCTCTCCGCATCAGCTGTTATTGTGGGCCAATAAAGCCCCTGGCGAAGTGTTTTTCCTGCCAGAGCTCTAGGGGCTAAATGACTTCCACAAAGGCCTTCATGAATTTCTCGAAGAATTTCTTGGCCTTCGGCTTGAGATATACATCGGAGTAGAGGGGAACATACTCCGGCCTTGTATAATATACCGTTGATTAACTGATAGTTTCTTGCTCTGAGCTTTAATCTTG